>JAMJFZ010001624.1:0-48104 GCA_026225945.1 Cricetomys ansorgei | reverse complement strand
CCTCTCCTATTCTGTAGGGTCACCTCAGCTAGGGAGGACAGGGAATTTTTCCAGGTGGGAAATAGCATTCTCCAGTCATTCTAGGTCAGCGTCGACAAGGCATGCAGTTGTCCATAGTGGTGGTTCTGCAAAAATCAGAGAAGAAATACCCGTACCCGCCCCAGTAGCTCCCAATCCCAAGAGAACAGCAAGCGTTTGGTATAATAGGCTCGCGTCTCTGTCCTGAGTAAGAAGCTGGGTCTTTGGGTTCCCACAGTTCAGCAAATTGTTCAGCAGTGAAATAAACTAGTCTTGGTATAAGCTGAACCAGAACACAGTAAATATTGCTTATTAAACATTTGAACAGGATCCAGAGAGAGAGGCCATCACTGCAGGACCACCAAGTATCACTCGAGGGGATAATATAGTCATCGGCTGTAGGGTTTGTAAGGGAAATGGTTTCATTACAAAGGAAGCATCTTGGCTAGGGAACGAACCAAAACAGAGGCCAGTACAGAGACAGCCTGAAGGTTAGCTTTGAGGAAAGGATCTGTTCCAGCACAGGTAGAGTGGTTCTGAGAGGATATATTTTGCCTTAGTGGCTAATACCTTCATAATAAGGAGGTTTCGCACTATAACATAGCCAACAAGATTTAGTAAGATCGGCCTAGCGGCATTTAAGGTGAGGAAAGTATGGTTGAGTAGTTCTAATAGGGTGTCTTCTGTAGACTTCTGTATAAAAAGAGTAATGATCTGTTGAAAGTCTGATTTATGTTTGGGTTAGGACTAGGTTTGGGCCGATGGCTCTAATTGAGAGGCTGGTTCTTTCTGAGGCTTATAGTAAAAATATTTCCCTGGGTCCCAACCTATGGCATAAAGCCTGATTCCCCATATTTAGAAATTTCCCAATTAGCCTTTTTTCCCTCAGCATAAATTTGATTACAAATCGTGGATGGTAGTTTGTGTAACAATTTCCTGGAAGTCCTGTATGGCATTGACAAGGGTCATATTGATTAGGTCATTTTTGACTGTGGATCCCAAGCAATAAAGCCTGTGGACTCACATCCCCATTTGTAGCAGAGGTATACTCAGGGCCCCTACATCCTCTTTTGATACTACCATTGGCAGGGCAAACATAAAATGTGCCATCAAAAGTTTTCTCCCATGCCAGGCAATCAAAGAGGCCCTTGCCACTAAACTAAATATCAGGGAAGAATGTCCCTAAAGGTGCCTCTTTGGAAGTGGTGTTGATGATTTTGTCACCGGTCTGAACGGACATAACAACGGCCATAGTGTAATGAGCAGTGGCCCCGTATTGGGCCACAGCCGTATTAAATTCTTTGATGACCTTGAACTCAAAACCCGTGTGATTACGCCAGACTTGACCCTGGGCATCTACGGTCTCAGTGACAGGGAAAGCAGTAGGCTCCTCAATGTCAATTGGTGCTGTCTGTGGTGCTGTCCGTGGTGGGGAGGCTTTGACAGCAACCACCACGTCTCTTGATGTTGGGTTCTCCTGTAATAGATAAAAGAACATCTTCTCAGTGAGGCTGTTACTTCCTGAAGTATTGTTATTATCCATTTGGCAGACTAGCCGTTCAGTAGCCATCTGGCAGCATCATTAGATTGTGAATATATGCAGACAGACCCACGACCCCAGATTAGTACTGGGTCAGGCCCATACCATTGTCCATCAAAGGGGTTGTCTCTGTTTGAATTCAATCCCTTAGAATTTTTAGCAAAATGTCCAGTCCTGTCACAATTAAAGCATTTTGCATCTCCTTTTTTGAGACACTTTCTGGATGCAAAAATCGCTGTAATCCAACATTAGATTTGTAATTTAATAAAGAACAACCAAAAATTGTCAGAATCACTGCCTGAAGAGCTTGAAGAAGCAAGTTCCTTTGATTTAGGCATTGCTCTGCTCTCGCTGTTGCTGTCCAACAGGCTACAGCTCATTTGCTCGCAGAACCTGCTTAAATATGTGTTGCCTGACAAAAGAGGCTGTCTGCTATCTACACTAAAAGATTTACATGGGTCATTAAAAGCACAGCCAACTTACTGCCAGGTTCTGAAGACAAACCTATGATGGCCTTATCATGTAACAGAAGGTAGACCAAACTAGATTTTCCTTTTTAAATTGAACTCTGACGGCACCAAGTAATTAGTCTCGCAGCCACTTGCTAATGTCAGTGTCGGGCCTGATGCTCACTCAAGTTCCTCTCTATGACAGACAAGAATATTCCTGAAAAAAAACTGTGCAAAATCGAGGGTAACTTTTTAACGCTGTTCCTAGGGGTGGTTTTTTATGGAATGGTCACTTGCTAGTCAATCTCATTAAACAGTATCATCTGTAGCTTCTGCCCAAAGTGGCCAAATGGCAGAGCCTTAACTTGAGCAAGTCTAGAATATCAGAAACTTGGGCTCGACAGCGCGGGGCGCCAAGGAGGCTAACCTGTGTGCACTTCTCTTTCCCATTTAAAGAGGAAAGCCGTGGTGCTGTCCACTAGGGTGCAAAGCACTGCCAGGAAAAATCTGAACTCACTGTGATCTCAGTGGTTCAGTTTTAAAAGAACGTTGTGCGAATGAGTTTAGTGACTGTTCAAAGGATGAGGTCTGTACCTGGCCAGTGGTCTGTCAAACTGAACTCTCATCCATAAAACTCACCTAATGTGGGCCTTAGTTCCAGCACTCAGGAAGCAGAATCCGTGAGTTGTGGGCTCCGCCGGCCCTGTCAGCTTTTTCCCATGGTCTCCCTTCATTTTCTTATAGTCCCCGATCTCAAGACGATGCCATTTAGTGAGGCTTTCTTTCGTCCTTCCTGTCACTGCCTCATCTCCACCCCCTTCCTATGCTCTTCCCTGTTAACACTGAAAAGCACACACTGTCTCTCAAGAGCTCTCCCTCCTAGCTGCTCTCTATTCCGAAGACCTAACAAGAGAGCTGGTACAATACTTTCTGCTAACTTAAAGGAGACACAGAACACCCAAGGTTTCTCCTGTCTAGCCCCCTGGTAGCGATAGCTGGGACTACAGGCGTGCGCCATTTTGACCAGCCTGTGCACGCGGCTCCGGTCCTTCTGCTGCAGGCCCTGCAGGGCTGGGGCAGACCTCCGCATAACCGGCTCAGGTGTGGCGCGGACCCGGGAGCCAGGGCCCCGAATCACCACCTGAAGTTTTATGTGCATGTGTGTGCACACATGTATCTGCAGGTGTCCAATTAAATGTTTCTTTTACAAGTTGCCTTGGTCAAGGTGTTTCTTCACAGAAATAAGAAAGTAAACTAATATAATTATCCTCTGAATATTTATGTGTATCAGGCTACCAATTATAACTGAGGGGAACCTCTTCTTATACTGGGCAAGAACTGTAGCCCATGATATCTCTCTCTCTCTCTCTCATTTATGGTTCCTCTTGTGGAAAGCACAGACAGATACCTGTCAGAAATTTAAAGAAATCTAAAAGAGCCTGTTTTTTTATTTTAGTCCCTCATACTTTAAGTGCCTGTTTAAGGCCTTCAACAAATCTTTCATGCTAGCTTATTTATTGTCCCATTTTATTCTTCTTACCTGAGATCCTGGCTCCCTTTGTAGGAAGCGTCTCTTTCTTCCGAGATCCTGGCTCCCTTTTAGGAAGCGTCTCCTTCTGGTGAGATCCTGGATACCTTTGAGGAAGCGTCTCTTTCATGTGGCTGCAGCACTTCTTCTATCTTTCTTCACTGGTTCCCTCGTGCCCAGGCCCCGCAGTTGGGCGCCAAAATGACCCGGCCGCAGGTCAATCAACTGGAAAACCTGGGAGAGGGAGTGAGGATTTCTGGGACGAAAGCACGACAGGACTGGGACGAGGCAAAGATGTCGAATGAAAGCAAGTCCGTTTTTTCAGGATTTTTACATGGTATTTAAAGGGTAGGGAGGGAGGAACTAATTAGGGGAACAACAGGATGTCTAAGGCCAAAAAACAAAAATAGGATGTTTTTGCACTTTGGACAAAAACAGTATACTTTGGACAAAAACAGGATAAGGGCACAAAAACAGGATAAGGGGATGAAAACAGGATGCCCCATACCTGGAGGATGTAAACCCTAAAAGGAAAAAAACATCTTATTCAGGAAAAAACAAGTCAAGGAGAAAAACAACTCTGGGACAAAAACAGGTCCAAGAAAAACAGGTTTTAAGAGAAAAACAATTCTTGTGGCCCGTGGAAAATTATTTACTGCTTATGTAGTTTAACATCATGGCTTTGATAGAGGCTGAAAGGGCTTGGGGAGATCGGCTCCCCACAGCTCAGATCTACATAGTGAGTTCTAGGCCAGCCATCTGCTCTCTCAAAAAATAAAAAAAGATGTTTTTTAGGGAATATAGAAGATAAGTGCAGCACACATCAATAAAACTGCTACATGTAAGCAATTCATTGGAAATATTCAGGCTCCTGAAGATGATGACAGTCTAAGCATAGCCAATGTCCAATCCCTAACACAGTGAGTGCTGAATGATAAGCTGACAAAAAAGATTCAGAGAAGCATCATTGATTGAAATCATTAAGTCTCAAATCAAAAAATGGCCCATTCTGGCCATACACTGATTTTGCAACCATGACTAAGTGTACTAATCATAGGTCCTCAAGTCTTTATCTGTTAAAATAAATTATGTTGCTGAAAAAAGAAATAGATGTCACAGAATGTTGCAGTTTTAATAACAAAAAAATGTGAAAATTCTGGGAAATAGAGAAATGGATGGAGAGTTTACTAAAATTGGAGAAAAGTCACTGGGAAAATATGAACTAAATAACCTTTAAATAATACTTTATAATCCATAATTTTTAACACCGTAAGGTAGAATAAGAAATAAATAAAGACAAGCACGTATCTTTGGTGGATAGAAACAAATTTTAAAAATTGCATGCAACCACTAATTATAATCCATATGTATTTCTTTTTTAGGATTTACAAGTTTCAGTTGGAGCTCAAGTGAATGCAAGATAAATGGGAAATCACAACAATGTGACAGAGTTCATCCTTTTGGGTCTTACAGAGAACTCAGAACTGCGGAAACTGTTTTCTGTTGTATTTCTAATCATGTATGTAGTCATGGTGTTGGGAAATGTGCTCATCATAATGACCATGATCAAAAGTCAGAGTTTGAGATCACCTATGTACTTTTTCCTCACTTTTTTGTCCCTAGTGGATGTCACCTTTTCTTCTGTCATTGCCCCAAAGCTGATTGTGGACTCCCTGCTTGAGAAGACTGTCATCTCTTTTGAAGGCTGCATGACCCAGCTTTTTGCCGCACATTTTTTTGGAGGTGTGGGAATTATTATCCTCATTGTGATGGCCTATGACCGCTATGTGGCCATCTGTAGGCCTCTGCACTACATGACCATCATGAGTCCTCAGATGTGTTTCATGCTATTAGGGGAGCTTGGGTGGGGGGATTTGTGCATGCAACCATTCAACTACTTTTCATGTATCAAATACCCTTCTGTGGACCTAATATCATAGATCACTTTTTATGTGATTTGTTTCAGTTGCTGACATTGGCCTGCATGGACACCCATATTCTTGGTCTCATTGTCATCTTCAATAGTGGAGTGATGTGTGTGGCTATCTTCTTTATTCTAATTGCCTCTTACATCACTATCTTGTGTTCTCTGAAAACTCACACCTCTGAAGGACGAAGCAAAGCTTTGTCTACCTGTGGCTCTCACTTCACAGTGGTTGTGTTGTTTTTTGTGCCATGTATTTTCTTGTATGTGAGACCTGTGTCTACCTACTCCATAGACAAGGCAATGATTGTGTCTGAGTCAATTGTTACTCCCATGTTGAACCCTTTGATCTACACACTGAGGAATTCAGAAGTGAAAAATGCTATGAAGAAACTTTGGTTAAAACAGTAACTTCTATTGGCTATCATCTATCATGTCAAAACTACATATGTTTTCCATAAATATTCTTTCTTTCAACAACTTATGAAAAGTATCACTATCCATTCTCTATTGTCAACCCAGGGATCTTTCACATAGAAAATTGTTTTGTGAATAAGAATATCTGTAATTTAGTTGTGTTCCCTGCTGACACAATTTCAAATAATCTTAAAATCATCTTGCCTTTTTCTGGGTTTTTCTGACTAATCTCACTACTAGATTGTATATAATGACATCTTCAGCTATTCTCTTCCTTCCTAACACACCACAGAGTCAGGGTGTTTTCATTTGTCCTAGGAATACACAAACCCTTTCTCTCCTCAATACCTTTGCTATTTTCTCCCTTAGAAACATCATCCTTTTCAGTTTCTTGCTAACCAGTCATCTTAGATAAACACTACATAATATTCCTTATGTGAAGCCTTCCCCCAGATTCTCTTCAAATCTTCTATTCCTACCATCATTTCTTATTCCATGACTTTATTTTCTTCACAGTAATAGTTTCTTAAAAGTGAACTTATCTTTCTTTAATTTCTATCTTACATTCAGTACTTTCCATCTCTTTTTCTGGAGTTGATATCTGTACAAGAAATCCATTTTTTGTTTATGCTTTAACTGATATGATATCTGTGATGTTATAGAACAGAAGACATTTTCTTCAATAGTCTAATTAATAAGTATGGGAAACAAGATTATCAACATGTAACTCGAAAACCTAAAATCATAGAAAATATTAAAACATGTTCATGAAAATGGAAGTCTGTATTCTTAAAAAATTTTACATATTTGAGAAGTTGGAAAAATTTAGTACGAGATGTTTCTGATGATCTTTTATCTCTTGTGATGACTAGAATAAGATTCCTATACTAAAAATATCAAGACTGCATCTGACTATTGCTGTGGTATATCTGTTGGCTCCTTCTTGCTAGATTTAGAATGAAAATCAGAAAAAAAAAACAATCAGAAAAAGACACTTTGAAAAGTGATCTTGTTCCAATATAGTGAGTTGAAATTTGTGGAACAGAATATGTGGCTATTAAAAAGAAATCACTTGCTTTACTCTAGGACAATAGGAAAGATACCTTGAGAGAATTTTAGCATTTGATGAGACTTTACCAATCACTTCCTCCAAGATATGAAATTGTAAGCTTATTTGAAAGACCTATCCTTGAGAATAGAGATCCTCAGGAGAACACTGCCTATATGGATGTCCATAAAGAGTGGAGTTTAGTCATCCATATAGCACTCAGATAACAAGGGTCTACAAAAGAAAGAGCTAGTTCTCCAGAAGCAGAGAAACTTCAGTGTTTTTCCTATGATAATGGCTTTGAAGGCATGCATAATGTAAGAATTAAGCTGTTAAAGAATTTTTTGCCTGTGTTTCAGAAGAATATTTGGGAGTTTAGACAACGGTAGGAGAGTCAGTTTCTCTGAGAATTATCTGTGTAAATTTGTAAATTTGTGCTGTAATAAACTTCAGTGCACTAGAAGTACAAGAAATATAGAGTACATCAGAAGAAAAGTTTTAGAGTATGAGTAGAATCAGCCAAGAAGAGGGATTATGTGGTCTGTAAATATGAAGATCTGTAGGACATGGCCACCAATGTCTGTCGATAATACATGCTATGACAGCAACTACCCTGGCACTAGACTCAGAACTAAAGGACTTAATATTTGCCATTATAGGTTTTTTCTTCCTAAAGTGGATAACTTTTTCCCCCTTTTAGTTCTCTGTTTCTTGCTTTGGGAACAGCAAGGTTTATTAATATCATTATATATCATAAGTATTTGCTTCTCTAGAATTTGTGATAGACCATAGCTAAGAGTTTGTCTTGAATATTAGAAGATATTTTGTCTTGGGTTTTTGTGAAGTTCTGTAACTGTGAAGACTTGTATATCACGGAGGTATACTTTATACTTTAGAGATGATTATGAACTGGATTAGTGAAGAGTGAAATGTTATATTTTAAAAGAATTTAATTGGATGAAAAATTGATAGGTTGTACATTTGTGATGACTAATCTTCATTGTGGCAAACAGTTTGATAATTGAAAGCATACACTTAGTCCTATGCCATGGTCCATGGAAACATTCATTTAAAAAAATTCGGCTGTATATGCCCTAGGGATAACATAATTTATTTTAAGTGCTAGGAATTGGATCAAGGTCCTCAAAAAGCTGGGCAACCCTGTACTTCTGAGTTAGGAAACAAATCAAGAAGGACCAGGTATTCACTGGGTACTATTTCTGTTGACACTATGATTGTACTTCCGAGCTCCCATAACCATGAGAATTATAGTAAACCTTTTTATAGTTACCCTAGTTAATTTTATAGTAACAGGGAAAAAAAATCAAAGCATATATTTAATTATTTTATCTAATACCTAGTATCTAATTTGACATGAACTTCTCCTTGTTTAAGCACCAAAATATAACCAGAAAGTTAGCAAGACAGATCAGCATGCAACAGCAATTGATGCTATGCTCTCCCAACGATGATAAACTGTATCCCTTCAAATTTTCAGACAAAATAAATATATCTTCCTTAAATTGATATTTTTCATGGTTTTGTCCGATATTGAGAAAATGTACACACATGTATCTTAATCCTAAATGAATCCTATTATAGGAGCCATGACCATACTGTCATTGGCAGAAACTTACTTGCCTCTGGCAAAAAACATTTTGATAGAGACATCATATCAACAATGAAGTCTACTGTGATGTTCATCTGGTACCTCTCCTCCTCTGTCTACTCTCTGGATCCCTTCTTTACTTACTAGCCTACAGTTCCATAAATTCAGTAGATATTTTTAATTTAAATATTTCATTGTCAATCTCTTTCACCTCTGCAAGTCTTTGTACAAACATGAATCCCTCTAATAAATTTACCTAGAGCACCAGTATAAATTGCAGACTATTCCTCAGACCTAGCGATCCTTATCACCACTCTGCCATCTTCAGCAGCACATACAAAATTTCTAACAAGCCATGTCAATTTACTTGCAGATATAGTATTTATTTTCAATTTTCTATACAGGAAATTCAGATCACCAGGTAAGAAAAATGATGCTATGTTTATTGTATTTTTCAGGGACTCTGATTGGCTCATAATTGTTGTTTAAGTCATATTTGTTGAAACAATCTATAAATATATAGAAACAAAAGTTTGAAAATTTAGTACACTCATATTTAGGTTATGGATGGTAAAATAAAGTAAAATTAATCTATAATACACTTCAGGTCACTTATTTTAATAACTTTCAAAATATTTCCAGAATATCTTATTGAATTAATTTGCTGTATATTATACAAATATTTCAATTTTTTTTCAAAAATTGTTCCACAATAAACTTGAAATATTTATCTCATGTAATGATTACTCTTTTACTATATTTTAATAAAATGACTTAAGAAATGCTATTAATCCTAGAGGATATACTTTAGCTTAGCATTCAAAGAATTTATTTTCTGTTTGTTCTTTGCTTTGCCATTTTAATACGGCGTTTTGTGACAGCAAGATATAAAATGCTTCTATTTACTATAAATATCTATAGTGAATACTTCACATTTTATATGGACACTTTGTAGCAGATGAATAAAAATCACCCTTCTTTGCTGGGAAGATAAAAGACACATTGCCTGCATTCAGTCTTATTATCTGGTTTCAAAGTAGGTTAATCCTATCATGTACATTTTGAAAAACTTTGGAAAGTGAGGCTGTGGAGAACATCTTCCTGTTAACCTTGCAATGAATGAATATGAATATGATCAGGCAAAGATTGCTATTTAATTTACTCATGACTGTGGTTCTACAGCTGGAAATCAACAGGTGAAATATTCTCATTTGCATCTCTAAACTTCAATTCAACATTCTGCATATTGAAAACAACAGTACTTGATATAAACATAAAGCTTCTAACTATTGTCTGCCTTAACAATAACTATGCCTTCAGGCTTAATGGTAATTGACTAATTTGTTGGCAAATCATGTCAATGTCATCAGAACACTTTACATTTTCCAAAATCAGTCCTTTATGAAAATGAAATCTGCATAGTTAACACATAAATTTATGAAGATTACCTGGGTGTGACATTTGTGTTAAAATGTTATCTAACTGAAAATTCTATGTATCTTTCACACCATTTTGAATGTGCTGAAAACTAATGAAGAGCTTCAAGTTGCTGCCTATAGTTATAAATGCTTTTTCTATTTGTTGTTCTCAAGCAATCACCATTAACTTTAGAAATTATGATTGCTAAATAATTATACAAGAAAAACTAGTCCTATATTAAATACTATACTTTCATTTTTGTTGAGATTTAGAAGAAGCAGAAATAAAAATGTGGCAGCATATGCTAATTAACTTATCATAGTCCTTATCAATATTCATATAATGGTTTGAATCTGAAAATGTCTTCAGAAGCTTCATAAGGTTAAAGACTGGTTGTTGGTCTGGACTTTTGAAAAGTTATTGGATCCTGATTTATTCATTCATGGATTTATAAGATGAATGGACTGTGAGAATGTGAGGCCCCATTGAAGGAAGTTTGTCACTGGGACATATTTTTAAGAACTACATCTCTACTTCCATTCTTTTGCCTGAAAAGTTCATGATGTTATTTTCTTTAATGGCTGACTAGTACTCCATTGTATAAATGTACCAAATTTCTTTAACCATTCTTCAGTTGAGGGGTATCTAGGTTGTTCCCAATTTTTGGCTATTATGAATAAAGGTGTTATGAACATAGTTGAGCAAGTGTCCTTCTAGTAGGATGAAACATCTTTCTGTTATATGCCCAGGAATTGTATAGCTGGGTCTTGAGTTAGGTCAATTTCTAATTTTCTAAGGAATCACCATATTGACTTCCATAGCGGCTGTACAAGTTTGCACTCCCAACAGCAATAAAGGATTGTTCCTCTTGCTCCACATCTTCTCCAGCATGAGCTGTCCTTTGTGTTATTGATCTTAGTCACTCTGACAGGTGTAAGATGGAATCTCAATGTGGTTTTGATTTGCATTTCCATAATGGCTAAGGATGACTAAGAACATTTCTTTAGGTGTTTCTCAGCCATTTGTGATTCCATTTTTGAGAATTATTTGTATAGATCTATAGACCATCTTTATATTGGATTATTGGTTTTTTGATGTCTAGTTTCTTGAGTTCTTTATATATTTTGGATATTTGTCTTCTATCAGAAATGAAGGTGGTGAATATTCTTTCCCATTCTGTAGACTGGCGTTTTGTCTTATTGATGGTGTTCTTTGCCTTTCAGAAGCTTTTCAGTTTTATGAGGTCCCATTTATTAATTGTTGATCTTGATGCCTGAACTATTGATGTTCTTCCTCACCAGAGAAGCCCCATCAAGCAGCTAATAGGAGCATATAAAGAAGCTCCAGGGCTGAACACTGTAGAGCAGAAACTGGAAAAATCTACAGAAGAGGGAGAGGATGGATGGCAGGAACCAAAGTAGTAGAGGACCCTATAGTGTCAACTAACTAGCCCTCTTAGAGGCCCACAAAGACGGAAGCCACAGACAGGAAACCAGCAGGCTCCCTTAAATACATCTTATGGCTGTCTGAATTGGTTTCTTGAAAAACTCCTACAGGTTGGAGTAAATGTGTCTCTGACTCTTTTACAGGCCCTTGAGATCTTTTCTTCCTGCTGGGTTGCCTGGCACATCCTTGATGTAGGGATTGGTGCCTGGCATTGTTACATTGTGTTATACCATGTCCTGATTGTGCAGTAACCCTGGAGGTATGGTTCTTTTATGGGGAGAAAGGAAGAATGTTTGTGGGTTGTGATGGGGGCTATATTTTTGGGGAGAAGGGAGGTGGAGGGAGGGGAGGAGGTGGTCAGATGTATCATGTAAAGTTGTATGAGAGAAGAAAATATTTTTAAAAAATATATAAAAAAGAACTGTATCTCTCTTCAGATTCTTTCTTCACTTTCTATCACCAGTATAAGTAAGATACTGTGCTCAGCCACACACTCCATAACGTGATGTCCAGCTCCACTATGCACAGACCCAATTGTAGGAGATTCAATGATAGTGAACTGAAGCCTCTTAAACGGTTACAAAAGATCATTTATCCTTAAAACTTGTTTTCACAGTTTTACTACACTCATGAAAATATGAACAACTCAATATCCCACTTCAAGGAAATATGCTATTCATGATAATCATATAGAATTCTTTATTAATATAAACAAACCTAACTAATGAGAATAAAATATACTTGATTTAACATCTTGTGACAGACATGTGCTGTGTTAGATATTGGAATGCAGTAACTGAAAATAGAACTCTCATCATTAGAGGAGTATTTGAAAATGTTTGATTCATGATACAAAAAGCTTTAAAACTATAATATAGAAGTAAGAAATAGCAAGATGACTGAAAGTTGCAAATACCTCAATGAGCAAGCTGGTAAAAAAGTTATAAATAAAATATATTCATTCATGACAACAGTAAACCTGGGAATAAAATCACTGTTTGGGGTAATATAATTCTTAAGGATTCCAATTTCCATTCATAAACTGCTGGAGTCTAAACTAACATAAAAATAATGTAAATTAAAAAGCACTTTGTGTTGTACATTGATAAAATGAGATAAGCCTATATGTTCAACTTAGAAATATGATATCATGTTATTTTATAAATAGAGGTAGAGGTAAGCAAGTTAGAGTGAATGCTGCTGATGAGCTAAAAAGTTAGGAATATGAGATGAGTTAAACAAAGATCATTTGTCCTTTCTGTGTCAGTGTCTTTTCTTTCTCTCAAACTATGTGTATATATAGGAAGTACAGAGTATAAAATCAGTTTTCCGATTTAATTGTTACTACTGAATTAGAATGGACCAAAACCAGGGAAGCCTGGTGGTAGGCTTTGTTCATGCATAGAGATTTGTTTCTGAGGGCAGAGAAGTAAGCAGGGGTGAGTTAAATTTTAATAAGCAGTATGGTGGTGGTTTGAATGAGAATGCCCCTTAGGATGATATATTTAACTGTTTGGTTCCAGGTTGGACTATTAGGGGAAGGGTTAGGAAGGATAGCCTTGCTGGAGGAGATAAGTTACTGAAGATTCATAACTTGAATGGTAATGCAAAGAAAGCCCTCTATAATGTGGCTCCCATTTCTTACTAGTTGTGTTGTTTTTTTGTGCCATGTGTTTTCCTGTATGTGAGACCAGTGTCTACCTACCCCATAGACCTGAGGAATGCAGAAGACAAATGCTATAAAGAAAATTTGGAAGAAATAGGAAGCTTCCTTTTCTAAGTAACTGTTATATTAAGCATCAAGTTTTTCATAAAAAGTAGCCATTCTTTCAGATATGAATGATAAATAAAATGGCCCATCCTTTCCTGAAAACCAAAGGGGTGTTCTATGGTGATAACTACATGAAATATCTGCTATGATTTAAAACTATTTGAAATAAGGGATTTATGAATTTTCATGCACTGTTCTCTTCCTTGGCTTCCCAACACCTTAGCAATTCCTTGCTTTGTTTTAGACTTATGTTGATTCACTGTTTCCACTGTCTTTGTCCCTAAAGAACATCTTGTGTGCCTCATCATGTCCCCTACTACCCTACTAGATATCAATTACATAATTTTTTCTATCTGTACTTAAAACTATCCTAAACTTTGATAACTTGAGTGCCTCTATAACATTTGTGCCTAGGTTAATGTGTCTTAAAACATGAAAAAAAAAAACACAGGTATAACATGTAAGTAGAACTATTCAGAAGAAGGCATGGGTGGGACGTTGTGGGATAAAATGGGAGGAAGAGATGTCTGAAAATGTTTAAAGTACATGTTAGACTTGTATAAAACTATGTTTATTAATTCCTTAATATATTCAATGCATTTCTGTGAATACAGCATTTACTTGAGACTGACTGTTGTTTTCCAGTGTAGCTGCCCTGCATCACTATGTTTTATCTTCTATCTTGCCATTATTCTTAAAACAATGTGGATTGATCACAGAGCCTTTTCCGCCATTGACTAGTGCTCTACAACTGAGCTATGGCTTCTGTTAATGCCATTATTCTTTATCTCAATATCTTTGTTTACTTATTATAATGTTAAAGGTTGCACTTTTATAATTATCTAAATAATTATGTAAATTTAATTAAAATGTCAGAGAGATTACAAAATTCATAGAAGTAGAATTCTGTCATGACTTTGAGGAAGCTGCTTTATATTAGGGAGTTGCAGAAGATTTCAGCAGTGAAATTTTAGGTAATTGTTTTTCTTGTGACTTCTTCAGAATAAACAACTAATTCTAGTAATCAGTTTTATAATAACAATGAAAATCAACAATTGACAAAAAGTATTACAATGCAAACAACCATATGACACTAAGTGGATTGAAAATTCTTGATGATAGATAAATGAGATAAATGGCCATGGCATTTTTAAGAAAACGTAAAGGGCCAACAGATGGAGGAAAATGATACATACATAGGATAGAAGAAAGCAGAGTTATTTAGGGGCAGTGCAGTTGCCTATATATCTGCGGGAAGACAAAGGTCATTATCATCTAATTAAAGGCGATGGAAAGTTAAAACGTATTTCACAACATTGAATGAGTCCAATTTTTATCTGTAGTGTAATTAAGCAAACAATGTAGATGAATTTTAATCTAGTTTCCATTTGTCCTTTCCTTCTCAATTGCAGAGCAAATTTCAAAATTTTTACAAAATCTACATGATAACATATCTATATTCTATATACTTATCATTCTATTTAACAATAATGAATTCAAATTCTATAAATAATGTGAATATTTGGATCTTCGTGAAAAACTTCACAATTATTTTAACTGTCTTTTAATAACAAAATGTAAATTTTGAAGTGAGAGACATAATATGCTTAATATGTAGTAATTAATAAATTGATAATGGTCAATCCAACAAACAGTATCACATTGGCTATTTGTTACAGTTAAAATATTTTCTATTACATCCTATAAATTTGAATCATCTGCAACTTTACTTACCAATTAAGCAAACAGAATTAAAATTATTATTGAACAGTGGGCATGGTAACTCATGCCTTTACTGTCAACACAGAGGAAACAAAGACAGGAAGTTCTCTTCAGATTTGAGGCCAGTAAGGTGTACAAAGTGAGACACCCAGAATTCAGATATTCAGGACATCCAGAATCGCATAGAGAGACCATGTAATAAAACAAAACAAAACAAACAAAAATAAAATTTTTGATTTGAATTAATGGTATGATTTTTCTCATTAAATAAGTCTTCAGGATAACATTCAGCAAAATAAACAAATCTGTGTTACTAAGGTGTGGCTTCTTTATCAATGAAAGAAAATTACCACGTAGTCATGGCTGACACAGCCTACATTTATTAGTCCATCAAGTAATTCATTTGAAATTTTGATTAGACACAATAAGAGATTTCAAAAAATCTTCAGGCAGTTCTGACTCTGCCTATTTCCATGAAAATGAAAGTATATGCAAAATATATGGATGTCCAAAATAAGGGGTAAAGGGGAACAGAATCTTGATTAGCATGATATAAGAATAGTTTGTGACAATAGATTTGTCACAATTATTCTAAAGATGTGATTGATCCACACTTCAAATTTTGTGCATGTGTGTTTGTGTGAGCCGGGACACGTGCATGTGAGCATGTGTGTAATGGAAGGGCCAATCACTGTGTTTATTCTGTATATTTAGCCTGAATCCCAACCCATTGGTGGACCCAAAATTCTGAGATCACAAACATTTAGGCAGGAGTAGTCACTTGTTGACTTATTTCTTACGTGAAGCCATATTTTGTCCCACCATAATTTTTTCATGGCATTTTTTACTTCTGCATTTCTCAGAGTATAGATAAGAGGATTGAGCAAAGGTGTCCCAATTGTATAAAACACAGTACCATCTTGTCTGTTGGAAAAGTTGTTGGTGGACGTGTGTATATGAATATGCAAGGACCAAAAAATATGACCACCACAATGAAATGAGAAGTGCATGTAGAAAGGGCCTTGCTTCTTCCTTCTGCACTGTGGTTTCTCAGAGAGTATAAAATGACAACATAGGAAATAAGCAGTAGTACAAAACTTACCATGCATATGGCACCACTATTAGACACAATTAGCAAGTTTATAACATAAGTATCCATGCAAGCAAGTTTCAGCAAGGGCTGCATATCACAGAAATAGTGATCAATCACATTTGGGCCACAGAACGGTAATCTTAAGGCCAAGAAAACCTGTGCCGAAGAGTGGATACAGGACCCTACCCAGGCAAGAATCACTAATACACCACAGATACGCTGGCTCATTATGGTTGTATATCTCAGAGGCTTACAGATTGCTATATAACGGTCAAAGGCCATAAGAATGAGCACAAAGATTTCCATGCACCCAAAGAAATGAGCTGCGAAGACCTGAGTCATACATTCATTTTAGGTAATGGTTTTTTTCTGCGAAAGGGAATCCACAATCAGTCTGGGGGCTGTCGTTGTAGAGAAGCAAGCATCAGCAAAGGACAAATGAAAGAGAAAAAAGTACATAGGACTCCCAAGTGTCTGGCTTGTCTTAATGATCACCACAATGAGAAACTTACCCATTAGAGTCATAAGGTAAAGAATCAAGAACACTCCAAATATTGCCTTCTGTATTTCAGGATCCTGTGTCAACCCTAACAGAATGAATTCAGTCACACTATTGTTATGCATCATCTTAAGGCTGTAGTAGGGAGAAAGTGGTTGGCAAATGTTTAACCTGCAAAAAAGGAAATATTCTGGGATTAGTGTCCTGACCTTGTAATTCCTTGGTACTGTCTTATGCAGTTAGTCCCATTGCTTTTGTCATGAAATCCCTGCAGAATGTTTTAAAATTTCAACATGGATACATACTTCTCAAGGAGATTTACTATCGACACTGAAGCTTCCTGGGATGGATCAAAGCTTCTGATTTTGAGGAATGAAATATGTGAACATTGTCAAGTAACTTATATTCTGAAGCATAGAATGTGTTGAGTTATTATTGAAAATTTGACATCTTTACAGTAGAAATATTTTCTTTAGAAAAATACATCCATATGTATTTATATATTCTCAAACATCTGAATTTTTTTCAGTATTTTGCTACAAACTCCATTGTTGCAATATCAAATTTTATGTTTACTTTCAATGTTAAGTTTTATGTTTTATTTCAATTTCTTACAAATATTTTAATCTCATGAGATGGAAAAGAAAAACCCTTAATGTAATTTCATACCATCATTTTGACCTAGAATTTCTGTAAAACTATTATGATTTCTTACCACTTTTATTAATGTATGTTTCTCTCTCTCTTCTCTCTTTTGTGTGTGTGTGTGTGTGTGTGTGTGTGTTTGTATATGTGTTTGTACTCATGTGCTCACATGCCAACACACTCAAGTGAAGGCCAGAGGAGTTGATTCCATCCTTTAACCATGTAGGTCTAGGGGAATGATCTCAAGTAATCAGGCAGGGCACCAGTTTCCTACATTCTGAGCCATCTCGCTAGGCACATGTTTTTATAATTTATGATCTTAAGTATCATTTTAAATTTAACAGTTTAATAGTATACACATATTTTCTTTTGAGACACTTATACTGCTTGTAATTTTTAATTTCATAAATAGTAAACTTTATAAAATATAACAATTGTTGAAGTACAAATAGTGTTACATAATACTAAGAGAATCATTTTCATTGATAAATACATTAGCTATTTTTTAATACTTTGTATAACTTTGTTAATATTTATTTACTTAGAATAATTCTTGGTCATGATGAAATCATCAAAGGAAACCAGAACCAGAAAGGAACCAATTCTCTAAGGAGAACTGAAATACAACAGTCTTTGAAACATCATACTTCTGCTGTGGAGAAAGAAATACCTTGAATTTATCACATATACTTCCAGAGACACATCCAGATAGACTTGAATCTGTGGTTCTTTGTATCATTATCTTACATACACGTATGGCCAGAATTACAAAACTGATGACTTTTCAGAAAAGTTACATTTTACAACAAATTTATCTTGTGATATTTTCTTATACTAGTTAGTTGATAGAAATAAAATATATTTCATTATGAAAACAATTTATGTTTAAAGCTTCACGTTTTTCATGGAAATATAGCACTTCTGCTAATCCTTTAAAGGCATTTATCAATTTTGATGTTTCCTTGCAAAGATATTGATCTAGCAAAATAATAGGATTTGTTAGGTATGAATGATTTACGCTTTTGTCTGTAATTATTGATTTTGTTTTGATATCGTCATATGTCATATAGACCAATTTGCCAAGATCTCTATTTTAGTTTAGTGAAATAATTATTGTCTAAATTATAACAGTCTTTCTTTACTCTTCCACAATCATCTCTCTTTTGAAAAGGTAAATCAAAATTATGTGGGAATACTGCAAGGAGTGGATAAAGTATACCATCATTTTAAAGTTTGAGTTTTGGCTCTTTTTTTTGTTTGTTTGTTTTGTCCTATTCATGTTACTTGTTTTTAACTTTATCTTACTTTATTTTATCATTTTTTTAATTATTTAGATGCCTATTTGTTTTCCAAGAAGAAAGAGCTAAGCAGGTTTTATATTTCGGGTTCAAACGAGGTAGGGAAATTGTGGAAGGGATTGAGAGAGAAATACACAGTATGAAAAATAATACATTTTCAGGTACAAAAGATAAATGTAAATCAAGTAGTTAATTGTAAGTAATCATTCGAGTCACTACGTGGATAGCATTAGATGATTGAAATCATCCACAGATACAAAGAAAAACTTTCCCAATAATAAAATATTGAGAGAAGAATTTGATTTTCTTAAAGAGATAAATTAAACCTTCAAATTACAGAGGTCAATTCCCAGCCAGATTCTCAGTGTTACCAAGGAGACAGAGTTAGAGGAGTGTGCCACCTTGCTGAGCAGACTCAAACACCACTTCTATGCCCATTAGAGGTATAAAACTTGACCATTACAATATCCACATATAATTATGTGTAACATGCTGTTAGATTAATGCTGTTTCAAAGCAGTGGTTGAGATATTGACTGTGGCCTTCAGCATCCCCATTTCTCCCATGTCTTCCCCTTTACTCCAAATAATCACATCTAGACAGCCCCTTTCTCAAAAAGATCTACATTTTGCAACCTGATAACCTTTTCGCTTTTAAAATCCATACTCTCAATTTCTGTCTGTGGGCACAGGGCTCAACACAAATACAATTTCCTCAGCATCCTGTCTAGATTTACACAGTTGAAGGCCTGTGTTATTAATACACTTTGATTGAAAGTTACATATGTCTGTATTTATTGAGTTCTATAATCCCCAATATACCCTTCTTTCATTTTTGTTTGAGCAGCGTTTATTCAGTTTTATCACATTCAATAAGACAAGTTAGTATTGTTTCAGTATGCACACATTACTAAAACTTACTTGTGTTTATAAAACAGCAGCCAGAGTAGACCTGGAAAAGAAACCAAGCCTTTGTCCTCCAAGTGTTCTAATTCCTATACTTGTAAAGCAATTACATCTATTATAATTATGAGAAGGGTCATAGCCAAAATGAAAGCAATGCCATTATCAGTAGGATTCATAGGAGAAAGAACAAGAGATGATTCAGGGCATATCTCATGTAATGGTAAACAAAATACTATGAATATAAAGTGCTTTAGGATTAAAGTGACTTGTTCTCTACCTTTTATTTCTGGTACCAGGCATGACATCAAACCCAAATGAGTGAAAGTAAAGTAGAAAATATATGCTAGACTCCAACACTGGTTTCATCAGCATTATAAGATGCTATCTAACTATATTCAATAAAAACTGACTGCCTAGCCTCGTGGCCCATATCTATTCTTGTACTGACACTGTACTTTACAAATAAGAAGTTTCCTGGTACCATAAGACATTGTTGAGATTCTCAGAGACCACTGAAAAATAAAGAAACACAAATTATTACTAACTTCTCGTCATTGGAGGAAATGTGTCTCTTATTTTAGGTTTTACAGGATTTAAAATGAAGAAAAGCTGATCCTGAATGGGAGACAAAATGAATATAATAGTTTAATTAGAATTTCAAAACTTACCCCTTTTTTGGAGATATATGGTTCACAATACAATGGCTATAAGTTATCTTTTTCAGTTCCAATTCACTTTGAATATGAATCACATTCAAAAGTATCTGCAACGTGAAATTTTGTAGAGTGCATCATTCTGGCCTCAGCTGTATATTAGATTATCCACTCTTAGTTTCTGTTGTAGAAACTATGGAGAGAGGACATAATCCACTCCTTCCTAGAAGACTTGAGTATAACACTAACATGGAAACTAAAATATTGGATTAAAGGATTCTTTTCCCTAGAAAAGTACCCTAATATCCACTTTGCTGTGTAATAATGTTTCTAAAGTAAGCCCTTATACTGAAAATTTCCCTGGGAGTATATGAGAAATAAACATCTTTGCTCTCCACAAAACATTTATAGGTCTATGCTAATGTGCACAAATACCTACACTAGAGGGATCAAGACTAAGCTCCTCACTACACACCCCTGAAGGATTTGCTAAATGAGCTATTTAACAGAATTAGTACACTATCATAGGACCTACACAGCTAATTATTCCCAGGCAATGTTATCACAGATGTATTCCCTCTCCATCTCCCCTTTATATTCTAAGGGATATTTGTCACATTATTTACTAAATATCCTGTTCAATGATGTTTTAAAGTCACACTGAAGTTTAAACTATAAAAGTTGTACTACTTGAATGGCAGGAAAACTCTCTGCCCAGTTTATGATTTGAATACACATGATGAAATTGACTTTTAGATCTCTAGTTAGAGTCTAGAGCTTTAGATATATTTCTTAACTAGATTTTCATGTAAAAACTGTTATTCTTAGAGCAAGAGATACAACTGTAAGGTACATCAAATAGTTTCCTAAAACGGGTAAGGCCCTTGAGATATTCCCTACAACCACACAAACACACTCATATGTAAATCACATATATGGGCATTAAAATATAGTAATTTATTATGAATATTAAAATACTTTGCATTAATTACAATAATGTTAATGGAATGCACTTTAACATAATAAACAATTGATTTTGTAAATTTTAATAGTTCTTGAAAATGTTGTAAGAGGAAAAAGTAGACAGAATACAAGAAAGAAAATTAAAAGATATATTTTTATTATAACTTAGTTACTTAAAGTATTATTGACATCTAAGATAAAATGAAATATTTTAAATTTCATAGCAGCAAAGTTTTAATTAAGTAGCACATTTCCACTAAAATGCTATGAATCTATTTTTGATTCATTTTCAAAACTAGCATTTGGTTAAGCTTGTTTTATCTTCCTTTTAACAATTTTATAGTTTTGTTTTCCTTGCTTTTATTCCTTATTATCTAGTTTATCATATTATTCTTCCCTGAGTACTATAAAGAATTTGTTCCAAACATTGTTAAATTCTGAGAAGTGAATCTGAAATCACACTTATGCTATACAAGTACTCTATAACGCAGTCTCTGAGTATTTAGGCAACTTGTTATGGATTCAGATGATGAATAATAATTATTCCAATTTTTGACTAAATTTACCATATGTGGTAACATACATATTACATAAGGGATGGTTGCATTCTTATCTTTATTTAAAATCAATATGCCTAACAGTATCTTTAATGCCTGCTAGGCTCCCATACTTACTGCTGTATGAATTTCTTAAAAAGTTGAGGAAAAGAGAAAGAGGCTTATTTGTGTTATCTAAAATGACAATAGAAACAATGTAAGATAACAAGAATTTTTAAAATATGCAAATGTATAGTGATATTATTTTTCTTACTTTAATGACTTGTATTATTTCCTCATCGATTCAAATATCTCTCAGTACTGCTTCCTGTGCTATGGAATTTATATAGAGTTAAATATTATATCTAAGAATGTAATAATACAAAAAAAGCTCTATAATGTAGTTGTATCAAAGGAAAAAATTATTTAAAGTCTGCTAATATGCAATCCATAACAGGGCAGGTTAGCTTAGAAACAAAGCAGGAAATAAAGAGAAATAAAGACTTAGACAGTAGAGTTACAAAGACGTGTTGAAACCAGCGCTTCACTTAGTCTTCCATTTAACAGATTACTTGAATTATTTAAGTTCAGAATCATTGAAATTTTGCTTCAATTATCTAGTAAGGTCATTATGCATACTACTCTTAGAAGAATCAGGTAAGGAAACAGACATAATACCAAGTTTTGCCTGACTCCTGAAGCTCAAAGTGTTGACTGTCTGTTTCCCCAGACTTAAGATGAAGACTTAAGAAGAGATTCCTTGCTGGCTTGCAGTGTCCATGGGATGTAAATAGGAAAAAACAAACAAACAAACAAAAAAAACCCTTTGTTGTTTAGAAAATTACATAGTGAAAATATCTAGAAGATATTTATAAACAGAAAAAAGTGTCCTAGAGGCTTTTTATGCCTTGTAACTCCTGCTTGATCATGACCATGATCAAAACTGCTAGATATTCCTCTCTTCTTTGAAAAGACTTCTAAAAAATCTATGTCTTTTTCTGAATGACAGTATATTTGTAAAGACTTTAAAGTCAAGAGTACTGATTTTACTTTGGGACCTACTGACCCTAAACAGGCTATGTAGCCCTGGATTTGAAGCTATTTTGAGAGCATGGTAATCTGAGCAGAAGATAAATAAGTGGTAACAGTGCAATCATACACTGCGTTTGCCTCATGGCTAGTAGTGTTGGATGACGTTTACATGTTTATTGCATTCCATCTTTTCAGAAATGTCTATTTCATCAACATATTTATAGACTAAGCTGTTCATTCTCTTCTTATTGACTTATTGTAGTGTTCATAGACTTTACATAGATATTGGTGTATCATAGACACCATTCTTTAGAAGAGAAGGCTGTTTCTATTTTTCAGCCATTAATTGTCCATAGCTCTTCTTCTATGGGTATGACCTTACATTTATCTATCCACATTGACATGCCAATTAGTGTTGTCACTATGCTGGTTTTGTGTGGGAGAGCACATTGTTAGGATTTTATGGATGCAGCCTCCCCGTCATATAAAGAAAATCTCAAAGCATATATCTTGGTCCTCTGTCAATAAAAATCTTTCCATCCACTTTTAAACTCTTTTTCTTTGTGGAGGAACATTTTATCTTTATATCAAGCAGCATGGCTTCTCTAGCTAAGTATCACATTGAAAAGCCTGTATGATAGTTAGGAAGGGATCACATCCAAATGTCTGTGTGTAGGGAATCACATTCAGAGGCCTGTGTAATTGGATAGAATGTTCCGAAGGCAATGACATTGACACTTTTAATCCAAAAACTCTTAAGTCTGAATCAGAGTGAAGAGCAGCTGAGAGAAGTCTGAGGCTGAATCAGAGTGAAGTTGGAGACTGAATCAAAAATTGAGTTAAAATGAGGACACAGCTATCTCTTTAGGATAATAAAGGAGGCTCTCAGCTCATAGTTGGTTCAGAAGTTCAGTTCAGAAGGAAGAGTTCAGAAAAGTGTTGGAGAAATGGGAGAGTTAGTCAGCTCACAGATGGAAGAAGAATCTGAAAAGATCAAATCATCGATGATGTGTGTAGAATTCTCTCAGCTGGAGGTTGTCCTAATAGAAGAATATCATTGATTTTCATGAAGATTTCAGGACCTTCCCAAATCCAGGGATGAGTAATGGGAGGATCTGGCATGTATGTCCAGTATAGTTCTTCATCACTCAGGGATGCCATTGTTGTCATTATTGGAAGGAGGAGCATCTGTAAACCACATCAACAGTTCTGGCAGCCACCGGGCATTTTCAGCATCCTGTGGAAAAACACAAACATATCCTCCACCCCATACTAACACAATGTTGGTCTCGTTCCATTGTCCTGTAAGGAGATCTTTCCACCTTACATGAGCATGAGTAGTTTTTGTATTCAGATGCCAAAAACGCTCAGCTGCAGAAATCCTTGATCATCCACAGTTAAGAAATTTAAAATAAAGAAAGCATTATTTAAAGTATTTTGTGAAGATAGAGGATATAATCCTTGCTCCTTTTTAAACAATTGACTTTTCAAAGCACCCTGAGTTTGCTCTGCAGTTCTTTGACCTTGAGGATTACAGAGAAGGCCAGTCTTATGTCCATGCAATATTTGTCACAAAATCATTGGAAAGCGTGTCTTGTGAGCATGAGATACATTGTTTATCAATTTGACAAGCAGTTTTCCTGGTAATTTTAAATTGTTTTCTGAGGCTTTGGCTATTTTGATGATGCATAGCATGTGATTTTTGAGCAAGTTCCAATTGAGTAAGATCTATTACCTGAGTAGCTTGATCAGCAAGTGAATGATTAGAATGAACTTGCATTTGTCCAATATCATGGAGTCAAACACCTTTGTATTACTAATTACTGCCAAATAAGTATTTAACAATAAGTAATAACATAATGAACTTTATACACATGTTAAACAAAAACAGTAGTAGCGACAAACAAAGGTTCTGGAGGTGATATTTTGACTAAAAGGGGGATTATTATTATACATAACAGGGTCATCATACCAAGACTAAGACAAATATTTGACAATAAAACATAAAGAAGTTATCTAATAATAAATCTGTTTGGAGACAAGGAAAATTAATAATCATTATACATTTTTTTGCTGGTTTTATAAATTTTAACCATATCGATAGAACAAAGTGTAACTTCATTTAGAAGAAAAAATGAGCCACAGAAACCAAGCATTTGGTAGTTACGCATACATCCATGCATAGTACCAGAAAATACCTTCCATACATAGACAAAACCTTTTCACAAAACAGGCACAAACCCTTTTTTTGTATACCTGAAACAGACAGTAACTGACAAAACCAAGACATGAAGACACAGATTGGGGATCACCAAGACAAAAATTAATCAGGCCTGAGAAAAAGAATGGAGACGCACTAGGAGCTCTCCAGAGATAACTCTTTGTTTTTAAGTATGGGTACACTCAGTTATAATTTAGAGAAGAGCATAGGCAGTTCCTGTATAAGAAACTGGTCATCATTAGAAGTTTTTTTTTTTTTTTAATTTTAGGTGGAAAAGTGGAAACTCCTTGCAAGCAGCAGTGGAATTCTTTGTAGGGTGTCTGAGATATTTGGGGAAATAACAGTCATTCTTTAAGCAGACCTCTCCACTCTGCCACTCTGAAGGGCACACCAGTGTCCTGTGAAAATAAAATAAACATTCCCTCTTCTGGGGGACAATGTTAATAAAATCCAACCTTAAACATATGTAGGAGTTTTTAGTTATTAACAATTGTATTGGAAGTGAAACTGGAAGCACTTTCTTTTATCCAAAGAGTCAGACTCAAAAATTGGATGGAGATGATTTTTGCCAGTGACAAATACTTAAAATCTGTATTTTGGACAATAATCAAATGAAATTTAAAATCCTGAGTTTGTGACTGTTAATAGTAAGACTAGCAAGCTTCTCAAGCTGTAACAAAGATGACTATAAATCAGTTTGTCAATTAGTATAGTAGGGAAAATTTTCTGGAATGAGTGTGACCATAATAGAGCAATTACTATTACTCTCTGAGGCAAGGTTTTAGAAGTTTGTAAACTACATCAGGCTCAGGTCAAGATTAGTAGGAAAAAGTTAATTAATTGTAACTCAACACCTAATCAACAATATTTGACATAGGGTTAGAGTATTTTCATGCCTAGAAGAAAAATTGTCTATTAATAGGTATATTTGCAATGTTTTATATGATTAACAGCAGGTAAGCTTAAGGCAAAGTGTAGTTTAACTTCTGCATCTCAGTGGACCTATGAAGAAACAATCTATGTCAATAAAATTATTTTGCCCAAATGCGGCCACAGGGCAAGGGAGATCACTTCCTTATTTTCTGATCATGAAAAAGAGGAAATAAATTTAACTTAGAGCTCCTCATAAAGGGAATACCTTTTCCAGGTGGGGTTGTGGGCTCAGTAAAATATAGAATTATTGTTATTTTTATTATTATTATTATTATTAGTATTAAAACAATTTAATTTAATACCAATTTTTACAAACAATTGAATTCCATCTTTGTTAGGGCGTTAATATACACACTTTAAAGTCAGATCTGAGTAAAAATTTTATTTTTAAGAGATACACCCAGTATAGTACGGTAAGAAATCATTTGTTTCAAATTTGTTCTTTGAAATTTATACATTAGATTTACAGGTGTAAGAGAAAAGTGAATGGTGATTTTGTTTGCTATTAATGTGAAGTTGTTGAAAGCAGCCTTCGTTAAACACTGAACTAATTTTAAAGCTGAGGTTCAGCATTGTATTAAAACTGTCAGTTGAAAATAAGAGACTTAACTTTGTCTTTAATAACGAAAATTTTACTTAATGAATAGTTTACTGAGCCTATTAATATCTTTTTAAGTTAATTTTTTAACAAATATAATAAAATACAGTTGTTATTAAGTGATATTTTCTTCCGTTTATGTATTTGATATTAGAAAATATATGAGAAGTCTAGCAAGAAAGCTCAGTGAATAAAGGTGTTTGTTTGCCAAATCTGCTATACTGACTTTAGTTTTTAGAATCAGCATGATGGAATGTGAGAACAGACACTAACAGGTTGTTTCTTGACCTTCACATCCTAACATTTTCTCATACACTCAAAACATAAGCTACTTTTTTTTTTATAACTGTATATTTTAAACCTCAAAACCTTTTTAAAAACCCTCATATTGAATGCAGGCAAAGAGTGTGCTCAGATAGTATGCACCCTTGCTTGCCCCTGACCCTCCTGAGCTCTGAAGCACAGGGAGCCTGGGATCTGCCCCCTTTGTCAAGGACAAGCCTCTGCAGTTGCTTCTAGCAGCTGCTCCATGACCTGTGTCTTACTTGCTTCTTGGATTAACCTTTTCCCTCCTGTTTCCCTGATGGAATGGATTACCCATAGCATCACTTCTAGATTTGCATTCAGTAGCCCAATGATTTCCTTGCTTACACTTGGGCACAGACCTGGTTGCCTACTTCCCTTAGAAGGACCTTGAAGCAAAGTTCTTTCTTTATTTGGACATGCTTTACTTGAGTTCTGGGCTCACCACACACATAACAAATCCAGGGCATCCCAGAGTTTTATTTACCCTTCAGAGGCCTTCTTTACAGAAACAACACTTCTTTTACAGTCTTTCCTTGTAATGCAACAGCCATGGCAAGACCCTGCATATAATTAGGTCCTATATCCAAATATAGTCTGATATAATCAGAAATGGTCCCCTCCTTTCTAAAAGGTCTAAAGGCTGCTTGACATGCAATATTAGCATTTTCATAAGGTAGCTGCTTAACAACAACAAACCAGTGTCAGTGTCTCCCAATAACCTTCTTTCTGTTTATATTAACCTGTCACAAAATCTTGAAATGGTTCATTGGTCTCTGTTTAATCTTGGATAAATCCTCAATCTGTCTTCCTGTGGTAGGGAGCCTACTCCATTCCCTTTTAACAGTAATGTTAATTCGAACATAAACCCCTGGTGCAAATGAAAGCTGATTGTCCGCTCCAGTATATTGTCCCTCTCCTCATAAGTAACTTCAGCATTATTATCCTGTCTGTTTAAAAAAGCAGTTTTTTGCCGTTGTTCAGCAAATTCTGATTCCAATAGTAAATAGTCTCCTCCTGCTAAGCAGACTCTAGCTAATTGTTTCCAGTCATCAGGAGGCAGTGCTTAACATGAAGGGGGAAGTGGGCCAAATTGTGCACAGGCCATTTTCATCCCTTTTATTTGTTTAAATGGAATAGGTCTATGAGTTCTTGTTTGTTGCCCCTGAGCATCAATGTCTTCAAAAAAAGGATATAGATTATAAAATCTTTTTCCAGCCTCTTCTCTTTCTTCTGCCTGTTATAATCCTTTCTTAAAAGGAGACAGTTTTTCTGTGGTTATACATAACTGTTTAGGACCAGGAGGATGTTGTACCATAGCTATAGTTGGATCTGTTTGCTCCCCCAGGTGCTCATAAGGAGGTGGACATCGATCTAGTCCAGCAATCACACTTGGAGCTCTGTTTATTATTTTAGGTGTACAAATCTTTGTTTTGCTTTTAATTTTCCTATATTTCTCTCTTCTTCTATCAGTGGCTTAACTTGCATTGTTAAATTCTGAAACATTCTTTTATATTTTTAGCAGTGTACATCAGTGAGTCATAACCTGTTTTTTCTTCCTTTTCTACACTAGTTTTATTTAAGACTATCAATGGAGGTAAATCATCATTGAGATAACATGCGACCTCTTCCTCCAAGTCAAATTTATCCTCTGAACCAAAAGACTCCTTATCTCCTTAAATGTTCTTTCTTATCTCTAAAGAAGGTTCAGCATATGTAGGTTCTAACAAAGGAGCAGAAGGTTTAATTTCATTTTGTATATCTTTCTCTAAATTTTCCTGTTCTCCTTGCTCTAGATCCTGCTCAGTTTCTAAAGCTTTTGACATTTTTTCTTTCTCATATGTTGGATCTCATCTGGTTTTTATGAGAACCCACAAACTGAAAGTATCCAAGGGAAATTGTAAGATTGACAGTTCCATCTTTTGGCAGCAAAGAACTTATTTTTAGAATAAACATTATAAAGTCTTCCAGTGATTTCTGCTGTACACATAATCCCCTTTTTAAGAATTCTTTTAAGTACCTTAGTATATATTTTCATACCAGCTAATTTAGACTCTCACATTCATATTTTTATACCACTTTTCACTCCTAACTTAGGGCTTATCAAGCTGCCAAGAGGTCATTAAACCTTTGAGTAAACCAAGCCTTTATTGATTAAGAAATAAAAGATATAATTACCTTCATAGGTCCTTGTCATATTAGGTGCCATATGCAGAGGATGAGGATGAGGAAATACAAGGGTGAGAATTAAGAGAAAGAAGAGACACAAGACTTGCTCTTGGCCATCAGTAGGAGATTGCTGCCCAAGGATATTTTTCAGCTCCTCTTATTATGGTACAAAAACTATTTTTCCAAAGTTTACAAAGAACTTAGTATGTTCTTCTAAGCTAGATAGGATGTGATTGTAGGCTAGACTCACAGGTGCAAAAATTACAGATAAGGTTGGGACTTGGTTATCAGGCAAATGGAGTACAAAGAAAAAATGACTTCTGCTAGGTTTGGGATTAGCGAACTTCTATCTTTGTCTCTGCATACAGCATGTTTTTACTAGAGAAATAATTTATTGTTGCAAAACAGGCTAACTGTAAACTGCAGAGGCATTTCCAAGATGGCCTCAGAGGACAAAATTGAGTTTATGAAGCTAACAGCTTCCCATATTTCAGAAATAGCATTGAGCAAAGTAAGATTGTGTTACTAAGGTGAGATTCTTTATTACTGAAAGCAAATCACCACATATCCATGGCTAACACAGTCCAAATTTATTAGTCCATCAAGCAATAAATTTGGAAAGTTTGAGAAGACACAGTAAGAGATTTCAAAAAAGCTTCAGGCAGTTCTGACTCTGCCTATTTCTATGATAGTGAAAGTATATGAAATATATATGTATCCAACATAAGGGGTAAAGAGGGACAGATTCTTGATTAGCGTGATAAAAGAATAGTTTGTGACAATAGATTTGTCACAATTATTCTAAAGATGTGATTGCTCTGCACTTCAAATTTTGTGCGTGTGTGTGTGTGCACATGTGCATGTGGGCATGTATGTAATGGAAGGTCCTATCACTGTGTTATTCTAATTATTTAGCCTGAATCCCAACCCATTGGTGAACCCAAACATCTGAGATCATAAAAATTCAGGCAGGATTAGTCGCTTGTTGACTTCATAGATGATATGTGTGAGAGTTTCTGGTTGGCGCTGCTCTGTAACTACAGTGTTCATTACTAACAGTGTTTCTCAGGACTTCACTGCTCATAGGGAATCATATAGAAGTCTTGAGGCATTAGCCTGAAATGGAAAGATGGGACATTTATAAGATATAAGGGGAATGTCTTCAGTGATAGCAAGAGATAGTTTCCTCTTTTACAAAGTGTATGTAATTAAAAATGTCAGGGAAACATCTTTGAAAGACATCAAAAATCCACAAGAGGAAGCAGAATATACACACATCAACAAGTGCAAAGTACAGACTCAAGAGGTCAGTTTATAAATCATCAATTCAAACAAGGTTTCCTGTCTTCTACATAAATCTACCTCACTTGTGTCCTTATACTTTCTTGTCTGTATTCTTATTTTCATGTCCTAGACCTTAGCAGAAAATGGAGAGTAACTTTTACCAATTTGAAAATATCAAAGTTTGGTCACTTTATTTTTAATATATATTTTTTCACATAATATTCACAAAAATATTTGAGTAAAGTGTTATATTTTTCAAGACAAGATTTCTCTGTTGTACCTTTGGCTATACTGGAGCTCATTTTGGAGTCCAGGCTGGTCTTGAACTCACAGAGATCTGGCTGTCTCTGACTTCTGAGTGCTGGGATTAAAGCACGCTTTGCCACCGCCCAGCAAATATTATATTTTAACAAATGCACTATGTATATTTACCAAAACAGGGTTAGGGGCACATCCATCACCTTGAACAGTTATGATGTCCAGTGACGATCCTACTCTTAACCATTTCTAGCATCTACTTTGAAGGAACTAGTTAGTTGTATTCCATTTATTCCAAGGTTATGGTACTATACTGTAAGACAACAGCAATGGGGGGCACGACGTTAATTTGTTTTTTGAGTTATCATTTACATTATTGTGAAAAACTATCATGGCAAAACTAACTCAAAGGAGAACTTTCTCTTTTTTTTTTTTTCCTCAAATTTGAGGATATAGTCTATCAGCATTTTTTTCCTTCAAATATCCATGTAGTCAAAACAAACAATAAAGACGATGATTTTCTTCTCTAGTAGAACATCAATGCTTTTATCCCTCTTCTCCCTATTATGCAATGGGCTTCTTCTTCAATTTGCATATTCAGGCTGCCTAAATTTCTTCTCTCCTGCCCCAGCTTCTCCAATGACAATGTCAAAGAACTCCATTTTATCATCCATATGATATGCTCTTCCTTCAGTCCTCATCTATAGGAGGTTGACTAGCTTTTCAGTGTGGGTCTAGGTTTCTAGTATATTTTCAAATTTTGTTGTGGTTCAAGAATTTATCACCGTATATCCCCAAGTAGGCATGCACATATACAGTTTATAATTTCTAAAATCGTGTTTTCTAATGCTTAGGGTGTCAAAACAATAATTTTCCTCTGTATGATTTCTTATGAATTGTTCTTATTAACATATTCAAAAGAGACTAAAATATCTTTAAAAATAATTGATATATGCACTTACATATATATATACAATTATTTATCAATTAATTATTTATGTATCTATATGTACATGTACCCTATTAATTCTCTAGGTATCTATATATGTGGATTGAAACAGAATATTATTTTTAAATTTTTTATTGCATCTATTTATTTATTTATAAATAACATGATACAGTCAAGGATATCGAGGACAATTTATGGGAGTTTATTCTATCCTTTAACCATTTGGGTTCCAGGGATTGTATGAGGACAATTATATGAGTACATGAGTACAATTGTATGAGTACAAGTCATTGGGCTTGGTAGCAAGCACATTTAATTATTAACCCATTCTACTGATCTGAGATTACTATTTATAAATACATGTATAAAAGATATCATGATTATATACTCTTAGAAAATCTTTATATTTCCAGTTCATGTATCAAAACTAAACACTTAGAAGGTATACTTTAGAATTCTCATATATCATTTCTTAAGTAAGCCATACTTTGTCCCACCATAATTTTTTCATGGCAATTTTTACTTCTGCATTTCTCAGAGTATAAATAAGAGGGTTGAGCAAAGGTGTCCCAATTGTATAAAACACAGTAACCATCTTGTCTGTTGGAAAAGTTGTTGGTGGACGTGTGTATAAAAATATACAAGGACCAAAAAATATGACCACCACAATGAAATGAGAAGTGCATGTAGAAAGGGCCTTGCTTCTTCCTTCTGCACTGTGGTTTCTCAGAGAGTATAAAATGACAACATAGGAGATAAGCAGTAGTACAAAACTTACCATGCATATGGCACCACTATTAGACACAATTAGCAAGTTTATAACATAAGTATCCATGCAAGCAAGTTTCAGCAAGGGCTGCATATCACAGAAATAGTGATCAATCACATTTGGGCCACAGAACGGTAATCTTAAGGCCAAGAAAACCTGTGCCGAAGAGTGGATACAGGACCCTACCCAGGCAACAATCACTAATACACCACAGATACGCTGGCTCATTATGGTTGTATATCTCAAAGGCTTACAGATTGCTATATAACGGTCAAAGGCCATAAGAATGAGCACAAAGATTTCCATGCACCCAAAGAAGTGAGCTGCAAAGACCTGAGTCATACATTCATTATAGGTAATGGTTTTTTTTTGCGAAAGGGAATCCACAATCAGTCTGGGAGCTGTCGTTGTAGAGAAGCAAGCATCAGCAAAGGACAAATAAAAGAGAAAAAAATACATGGGACTCCCAAGTGTCTGGCTTGTCTTAATGGTCACCACAATGAGAAAATTACCCATTAGAGTCATAAGGTAAAGAATCAAGAACACTCCAAATATTGCCTTCTGTATTTCTGGATCCTGTGTCAACCCTAAACAAAATGAATTCAGTCACACTATTATTGTGCATCATCTTAAGGCTGTAGTAGGAAGAAAGTGGTTGGCAAATGTTTAACCTGCAAAAAAAGAAATAGTCTGGTATTAGTGTCCTGACCTTGTAATTCCTTGGTACTGTCTTATGCTGTTAGTCCCCCCTGCGTTTATCATGAAATCCCTGCAGAATATTTTATAATTTCAATATGGATACACAGGTTTCAAGGAGATTTTCCACCAACTTAGATGTTTCCTGGAATGGATCAAAGCTTCTGAATTTGAGGAATGAAAAATGTGAACATTGTTCAAGTGCTTTGACTCTTCATGGTATTCTGAAGCATATAATGTGTTGTTTCTTTGAACAAGTGACTTAGTGATTTCGAAAGGTAGGGGAAAAAGTTTATTTGTTTGTTCGGAGTGTATGATCATAAGTAGTTTCTCAACCTTATTCTGAGTGTATTGAAGAAATGGATATTTTATCCATCCATACATATGAACACAAAGAACTCATTGCTCATTCTCTCCCTATGCTCTAGAATATGAGAGGCACTATATAATGCAATTAACATCTAAGTTTAGGGATTCCATTATGAAAACCTTCTTAGCTCAACTCACTCATTTTTGTGTTTATTAACTCTGTTTCCTTTATACTGGATAAATCATATTCTACAATTTTTAAATAATATTTTAACAGTACTGCCTGTATTCAAGACACTACTTTACTGTGACCATGAAAAAATAAGAGTTTGGACAATATTTTAAAGTTGTTATAATCAAAGAAAACTATATTGCAATGTTTTCATTGCATTTACATATATTGTATAAGAAAATTAAGCTTTTCTACCTTTAAGTTTGAGTTATTATTGAAAATTTGACATCTTTACACTAGAAACATTTTTTAGAATAATGTATGTCCATATGTATTTATATATTCTGAACCATCTAAATTTTTTCAGTATTATGTGACAAACTCCATTGTTGCAATGTTAAATTTTGTGTTTTCTTTCAATGTTAAGTTCTATGTTTTGTTTCAATTTCTTTCAAACATTTTAATCTCATGAGTTGGAAAAAAAAACCTTAATGTAATTTCATACCATCATTTTGTTCTAGAATTTCTGTAAAATTATTGTTTCTCCTTTCTCTCCGTCCCTCCTTTTCTCCTCTCTCTCTCTCTCTCTCTCTCTCTATTTCTTATGTGTGTGTGTATGTGTGTGTACTCATGTGCACTCATGCCACCACACTCATGTGAAGGCCAGAGAAGTTGATTCCATCCTTCAATCATGTGGGTCTAGGGGAATGATCTCAAGTAATCAGGTGGGGCAGCAGTTCCCTACCTTTTGAGCCATCTTGCTGGGCACATGTTTTTATAATTTTGAATCTCAAGTATCATTTTAAATTTAATAGTTTAATTATATACACATATTTTCTTTTGAGATATTTATACTGCTTGTAATTTTAATTTCATAAATAATAATTTATAAAATATAACAATTGTTTGAAGTACAAATAGTGTTACATAATACTGAAAGAATCATTTTTATTGATAAATACAGTAGCTATTTTTCAATACTTTATATAACTTTATTAATATTTACTTACTTTAGAATAATTCATGGTCATGATGAAATCATAAAGGAACCAGAATATCTGAGGAAAATTGAAATACAACAGTCTTTGAATTCACACTTTTGCTGTGGAGAAAGAAATACCTTGAGTTTATCATATATACTTCCAGAGATATATACAGATAGATTCATGTCTGTGGTTCTGTATATCCTTATTTTACATACAAGTATGGCCAGAATTACAGAACTGATGAATTTTCAGAAAAGTTAGAGTTTATGACAAATTTATCTTGTGATATTATCTTATACTAGTTAGTTGATAGAAATAAAAGTATATTTCATTATGCTAATATAAATTTTATGAAAACAATTTAGAGCCTCACATTTTTCATGAAAATGTAGCACTTCTGCTAATCTTTTAAAGGCATTTATTAATCTTGATATTTTTTGCATAGATACTGATCTAACAAAATAAAGGATTTGTTAGGTAAGAATGAAAAATGCTTTTGTCTGGAATTATTTATTTTGTTTTGACATCTTCACATGTCATATAGACCAATTTGCCAAGTTCTCCACTTTTAATTTAGTAAAATAATTATTACCTAAATTATAACACTCACTCTTTACTCTTCCTCAATCTTCTCTTGTTTGAAAAGGTAAATAAAAATTAACTGGGATTACTGCAGGGAGTGGATAATGCACACACCATTTTAAAGTTTGAGATTTGGCTCTTTTTTTCTGTTTATTTGTTTGTTTTGTCCTATTCATGTTTACTTATTTTTATTTTTATCTTATTTTATTTTACCATTTTAAATGTTTTAGATGCCTATTTGTTTTCCAAGAAGAAAGAACTAGAAAGATTTAAATTTCATGTGGTAAGAAGGTCGGGAGAATGTGGAAGGGATTGAAAGAGAAATACACAGTATGAAAAATAATCAGTTTCCAGGAACAAAAGATAAATATAAATCAAGTATTTAATTATAGATAATCATTTCCAGGTACTACATGAATAGCATTAGATGAATCGAAATCATCTACAGATATAAAGAACAACTTTCCCAATAATAAAATACTGAGAGAAGAATTTGATTTTCTTAAAGAGATAAATTAAACCTTCAAATTTCAGAGGTCAATTCCCAGCCAGATTCTCAGTGTTACCAAGGAGACAGAGTTAGAGGAGTGTGCCACCTGCTGAGCAGACACAAACACCACTTCTATGCCCATTAGAGATATAAAACTTGAGCATTATAATATCCACATATAATTATGTGTAACATGCTGTAAAATTAATACTGTTTCAAAGCACTGATTGAGATATTCACTGTGGCCTTCAGCATCCCCATTTTGCCACGTCTCAGTACTTGTACTCCAAATAATCACATCTAGACAGCCCCTTTCTCTGAAAGATATACATATTGCAACATGATAACCTTTTATCTTTTATAACCCAGACTCTCAATTTCTTTCTGTGGACATAGAGCTCAGCACAAATATGATTTCCTCTGCAATCTTGTCTAGATTTACATAGTTGAGGGACTGTGTTACTAATATATCCATTGAAAGTTGTGTGTGTGTTTGTATTCATTGAGTCCTGTAATCCCCAATACACCCTTCTTTAATATTTGTTTGAGCGGTGTTATTCAGTTTTATCACACTTAATAAGGCAAGTTTGTATTGTTACAGTATGCACACCTCACAAAAAACTTGGTTGTGTTTATCAAACATCAGCCAGAATAGACCTGGGAAAGGAAACCAAGCCTTTGTCTTACAAGTGTTCTAATTCCTATACTTGTCAAGCAAGTATATCTATTATAGTTATGAGAAGAGTCATAGTAAAAAGAAAAGGAATGACATTGTCAGTAAGAGTCATAAAAAGAAGACCAAGAGATGAGTCAGGGCATATCTCATGTAATGGTAAACAAAGTACTATGAATATAATGTACTTTAGGATTTAAATGACTTGTTCTCCGGCTTTTATTTCTGGTACTAGCCTTTACATCAAACCCAAAGAGTGAAAGGTAAATAGAAAATATATGCCAGACCCCAACACTGGTTTCTTCAGCATTATTAGATGCTATCTCAGCAGCTTCAATAAAACTGACTGCCTATCCTCATGGCCTACACCAATGTTGTCCTGACACTATATTTTACAAATAAGTTTCTAAAACAAAGAAGAGCTGATCCTGAATGGGAGACAAAATGAATATACTAGTTTAATTAGAATTTTAAAACTTACCCTTTTTTTGGAGATATATTGTTCCCAATACATTGGCTATAAGTTATTCTTTTTCAACTCCAATTTGATTTGATGATAAATCACACACAAAAGTATCTCCAACATGAAAATTTGTGGACTGCAGCATTCCAGCCTCAATTGTATATTAAATTCATCCACTCTTTCTTTCTATTGTAGAAACTATGGAGACAATCCACTCCTTCCTAGAAGACCTGAGTCTGACACTACCATGGAAAACAAATACTGGATTAAAGGATTCTTTTCTGTAGGAAAGTTCCTAATATCCACTTTGCTGTGTAATAATGTTTCTAAAGTCAGCCCTTACACTAAAAATTTCCATGAGTTTATATGAGAAATAAACATATTTCTTCCCCATAAAATATTTATAGGTGTACAGTAACATGCACAATTGCCTAGACTAGAGGGACCAAAACTAGGTTCCTTACTACTCACCCCTGAAGGATTTGCTAAATGAACTATTTAAGAGAATTAGTACATTATCTTAGAAACTACTCATCCAATTATTCCCAGGCAATGATGTCACAGACATACTCCCTCTGCTGCTTCCCTCTTTTTATTTTAAGGGTATTTTTCACAATATTTACTAACTATCCTGTCCAATGTTGTTTTCAAAGTCACATTGAGGTTTAAACCATAAAAGTTATACTATTTGAATTGCAGGCAAAATCTCTGTCCTGTTTAAGATTTGAATACATATGATGAAATTGAGTTTTAGGTCTCTTGTTTGAGTCTAGAGCTTTAGATATATTTCTTAACTAGTTTTTCATATAAAAACTGTTACTCTTAGAGCAAAAGGTACAATTATAAGGTAGAGAGATTACGTTCCTTGTATGGACAGGGCCCTTGATCTAGTCCCTACAACCACACATACACACCAATATGCAAATCACATATATGGGCATTGAAATATACTACTTTAATATGAATATGAAAAATATTTGCATTGACTTCAACAATATTAATGACATGCATTTTAATATACTAAAAATAAACATTGCAAGTTTTAATATATTTTGAAAATGTTATAAAAGGAACTAGTTGACATAATACATGAAAGAAAATTTAAAGAAATATTTTCATTATACTTTAGATACTTTAAGTATTATTTATATATGATAAAATGAAATATTTTAAAGTTCAAAGCAGCAAAATGTTAAAAAAGTAACATATTTCCACTAAAATGCAATGGATTTATTTTTGATTCATATTCTAAACTAGCATTTGGTTAAGCTTGTTTATCTTCTCTTTCTCAATTTTATAATTTTGCTTTCCTTGCTTTTATTCCTTATTATGTAGTATTATCATATTATTCTTCCCTGAGTACTATACAGAATTTGTTCCAAACATTTTTAAATTCTGAGAAGTGAATCTGAAACCACACTTATGCTGTACAAGTACGCTATAACGCAGCCTCTGAGTATTTAGGCATCTTGTTATAGGTTCAGATGGTGAATACTAATTATTCCAATTTTTGACTGAATTTACCATACATGGTATCATACATATTACATAAGTGATAGTTGTATTCTTACCTTTATTTAAAATCAATATGCCTAACAGTATTTTAATGCCTGCTACACTCCCATACTAATTGCTATATGATTTTCTTAAGAAGTTGAGGAAAAGAGTGAGTATCATCTAAAATGACAACAGAAACAATGTAAGATAACAGGGAGCAAAAATATACAAATTTCTATAGTGATATTGTTTCTCTTGTATTATTTCCTCAATATTTCATATATCACATAATGCTGCTTCTAGTACTGTGAAATTTATATATGATTAAATATAGTATCTGAGAATGCAATAATACGAAACAACTTATACAATGTCGTTGTACCAAACCAAAAAAAAACATTTAAAGACTGCTAATATGCAATCCATGAGAGGGCAGGTTAGCTTAGAAACAAAGCAGGAAATAAAAAGAAATAATGACATAGGCTTCAGAGTTACAAAGACCTGTGTTGAAATCAGTACCTTACTTAGTCTCCCATTTAATAGATTATTTAAATTACTTAAATTCAGAAACTTTCAGATTTTGCTTCAATTATCTAGTAAAGTTGTATATGCATACTATTCTTGGGAGAATCAGAAAAAGAAACAAACTTAATACCAAGTATAGCCTGACTCCTGAGGCTAATAGTGTTAACTGCCTGGTTCCCCAGATTGAAATGACATTTAGAAGACATTCCTTGCTGCCTTTCAGTGTCCATGGGATATAAACAGGAATAAATGTGTTGTTTGAAAAATCAATGGAAAATTACATAGTGAAAATATCTAGAAGATATTTATTAACAGAATGAAAAAAATCCTAGAGGCTCATTGTGTCTTGTAACTTCTGCTTGACCATGACCACGATCAAAACTGCTAGATGCTCCTCTCTTCTTTTAAAATACTTTTTTTAAATCTACATAATCTTTTTCTGAATGACAGTATTTATAAAGACTTAGAAGTTTAAAAGTTAGGAGTACTGATTTTGTTTCCTGACCAACTAATCCTCAACAGGCTGATTATGTAGTCCTGGATTTGAAGCTATTTGTAGGAGCATGGTAATCTGAGCAGAAGAAATACAAGTGGTGAAAGTGCAATTATAAATTGCATTTTTCTGATGGTTAGTGGTATTTGCTACTGTTTACATGTTTATTGCATTCCATCTTTACTTTCTATTTCATTAGCATATTTATAGAATAAGCTGTCAATCTTGTCTTATTGACATATTATAGTGTTCTCTGTATATCATAGACACCAACCTTCACTGGAGAAAGCTATTTCTATTTTCAGCCTTAATGGTCCATAGCTCTTCATCTATGGGTAGGGCCTTGTGATATTTATTCCATCAACATTGGCATGCCAATTAATGTTACCACTGTGCAGGTCTTGCTTAGGAGAGCACATTGTTAGGATTCTGTATGCAACTTCCCTGTCATATATAGAAGATACTATCTCAATGCTAATATCATGATCCTCTGTCAATTAAAATCTTTCCATCGACTTTTATACTCTTTTACTTTGTAGAGAAATATATTATCTTTATATTAAGCAGTATGGGTGCTCTATCAAAGGATCACATTGAAAAGCTTGTATGATAGCTAGGAAGGGATCACATCCAAAGGTCTGTGTATAGGGATCATATTCAGTGGCCTGTGTAATCTAGATTCAATGCTCTGAAGGCAATGGTATTGGCACCTTTAATCCAAAACACATGTCTGAGTGAAGAGCAGCTGAATGAAGTCTGAGGCTGAATCAGAGTGAAGTTTGAGAGTGAATCAGAAATTGTGTTAGAGTGAGAACACACCTATCTCTTAGGGTATAAAAGGAAGCTCTCAGCTCATAGTCAGTTGAGAAGTTCATTTCAGAAGGAAGAGTTCAAAAGAATGTTGGTTATAAAGAAAAGTTAGTCAGTTCATAGATGGAAGAAGAATCCGAAAAGAACAGAGCCAGTACAAAATAAGCAGAGGGAAAGGAGTGTCAGAAGTAGATGGTTTACAACTTTACAGTTTGGAGTTCACAATACAGATGAGAATGTAAAGAGGTAGTTCAGAGGACAACGAGTCATAGTTAGCTCAGTCAACAATAAGTCTTGGAGGCTGAAACATTCTATGTTTGTATTGGTAGATCAGATTTTAAGGAGGTTGAAGCCTTCTAGGCCAAGGCTTAATATCAGATGGTATGGAACCTGAAATCCTCTATGATCGGGAATTGAATTAGCAAAGCTTAAACTACATTTTGCCATGAACCCACAAAAATAATAATAAAATATCAATGCTCTCATGTATGTTTACATTTCTTGAACCTTACATATAGGGATTGCAATGTAGATGTATCATTTGGGCTTGGGTACTACAGTTTGCTGTAGTACCAATTTTCCATTTTAAAAAGTATTGTCTCCTTTTTTCTTTTTTCATTAGCTATTTTTATTTTTTTTATAATTTATTTTTTCTTCTCTCTTAAAATACAACCCAACCTCCATCCTATCCTCCCTCTATTTCTTCCAGCTCTCCCCATTCTCCCCTCATCCCCAGATTCACTGACAGCCCCCTCTTCCCCTCAGAAAAGTGCTGGTCTCTCAGGGTTAGCACTCTAGCAGGGCATAACAAGGTGGAACAGAGAGACAGAGGGAGGAGAGAGAGAGAAGAACATGAAGTTGTAGTGAGGTGAGAAGGATGTGGCAGGAATTGGGTGAAGAGAAAACATGTTGAAAATATATTGTACAAGTTTAAATAATAAAAATGAACAGAAAACAGAAGAAATTGATTTCTTTTTGTATTTTTAAAATTATTTGTTATTTGAAAATAGTTCCTTTTTTCATACAATATATCTTAATTACATTTTGGTCTCCCTCTACTCCACCTAATCCCTCCCCACCTCCTATCACCTATACATACACTCCTTTTATATTATTTGATAAAAACTGTTTTATAGGAGATAACAACTAAACATAACAAAATAAAATATAATAATATATGGGGAGACCAATTCCCAACTTTCTGAGGTACCATCGTATTGATTTCCATACTGACTGTACAAGTTTGGTTTCTCACCAGCAGGGGAAGTCTTTCCCTGCTCCACATCCTTGCCAGCCATCATGACTCATCACTTGTGTTTTTGATCTTAGCCATACTGATAAATGTACAAGAAAATCTCAAAATACTTTTGATTTGCAGCTCTCTAATGGCTAAGGATGTTAAGCATTTCTTTATGTGTCTCTCAGTCATTTGGGATTCCTCTATAGAGAATTCTCTGTTTAGAACTTTACCCTGTTTCTTAATTGAATTATTGTTGTTGTTGTTGTTGTTTGATAACTAGTTTCTTGTTCTTTGTATATTTTGGATATTATTCTCTATCAGATGTGGAGTTGGTGAAAATCTCCCATCTATAGGCTGCTGTTTTGTTCTATTGATGGAGTTCTTTGCCGTACAGAAGCATTTCAATTTCATCAAGTCCCATTTAGAAATCTTAGATCTTAGTGCTTGTGCTATCAGTGTTCTGTTCAGTAAGTTGTCTCCTATGCCAATGTGTTCAAGTCAGTTTCCCACTTTCTATTCTATCAGGTTCAGTGTACCTAGTTTTATGTCATAGCCTTTGATTCATTTGGACTTGGTGATAAGATTTGGCAGTGTGATAAGTGTAGATCTATTTGCATTCTTCTACATGCAGCCATCCAGTTGGACCAGCACCATTTGTTGAAGATGCTGTCTTTCTTATTTTTTTCATTGTATACTTCTGGATTTTTTTAAAAAATAAAAAATCAGGTGTCTCTATGTGGATTTTTGTCTGGATCATCAATTGTATTCCATTGTTCAGTGTATCTGCTTTTATGCCAAATACTGTGTGGTTTTTATTAGTATAGCTCTATAGTGTAACTTGAAATTGATAATGGTGAGACCCACAAAGGTTATTTTGTTATTCAGAATAATTTTTGCTACCCTGGGCTTTTTGTTTTTCTATATGAAGTCAAGAATTCTCGATTTAAGTTATGTGAAGAATTGTGTTGGAATTTTGATGGGAATTGCATTGAATCTGTAGATTGGTTTCTTTTTGACCATGTGGATTATTTAGAAGTATGCTATATCATTTCTATATATTTGGATATTTCTTAGGTTTTGGTGTAATGTTTTTATTTAATTACATTTCAGTCAAAGAAGCATTAACACCAATTGAAGTTTGTCTCATGTCAGACTTTGTTGAGTCTCATTAAATCTTGTGAGCATCTTCGGAGCAGGCACTGTTTTCAGCTGAACATTAAAGACAGAGCAATGTTAAGTAGTGGATATTTACAAAAGGTATAGTTTGCCACTTTTCTGTGTGTTTTTTTGTTAATTGAGAAGAAATCTTGAATTGTACCCACCATTTGATTTTAACCATTAAGATTCTACAGTTATTGGGTAATGTATTTAGATTAAGATTGCAATAAGATTGCAAACACTTATATATACCACTCCTGGATTGGTTTAATTTTTCTAATCAGTGCTATGATGTTTTTTTCATTCTTGTGTGTATACGTACATAGTGCAATCGTATGTATGTGTGCTTTACAGTGTGTGGACTAAAGTCTGAGATTTCACATTTGAAGGCTAGTGATTAATTTTAGGAATCATTAAAGATTGTTTTTGCACGTTACTAAATAGAATAGGAGACTTAACGTTAGACCCAGACATAGATATTGTTATTCTTGCTAGTCAGGTGGCCTTTGGGGTTTCTTTATTTTCTTCTTTTGAAGACTGGAATTAGGAGGCTTGTCACACCCACTACATGCTTTCTATGAGTTCTGTAGATTGGAACTCTGGTCCTCATGCTAGAACAGAAGACTCTTTAACCACTGAACCATCTCACATTCCTATGCTTTTAGAGTTCTTTATTCAAAATATGTTAAGTGCCAAAAAGTATAGAGGAATATTTAATCTTTTATTGCAGCAAAATCACCTTGCTGGGAAAGGATCACACACAAGACCTGTGTGACCCTGCCGGAATGCTGCACAAACAACTCATAAGTCATTAACAGCACATACATACTTTTATTTCCAATCTAGGAATACAAAGGAAAGCAGTCAATTTAGAAGTAAGTCATAAGTTGAAGTTCTTAGCTCAAGGCTCTCAGTTCATGGTTCTCAGTTCAGAGTTCACAGTCACTTCAGAGTTAAAAGAGAAGCAGTAGAGATTGAGAGAATGGAAGGAGAGCATGCTAGTTAACTGAGAAATGGAAAGTCAGAAGCAGTTTGAAGTACAGAGTGAGAACATGCCTTTAATCCCAAGTCTGAGAGTGAATCAGAATGAAGACTTGACAGAGTTACGTCTGAGTTAAGATCAGACAAAGCAGTAAATCAGATAAAGAGTTAGCAGAGTGAGTCAGAGTAAGGACATGCCCAACTTTCATTATATGAAAATAAGCTCTCAGCTCAGAGTCAAGTAGTCAGATAGAGAATCAGTCAGATAAGACACGGAGGCAGTTCTGCAGAAGGAGAGTGAGTTTAGGAGAGTCAGTTAATAGCAAGAGTCAGTTTGAAGCCTAGCAGAGCAGTTCAATCAGAGAAGGTATAGGAGTGAGCCAGAATCAGTCAGAGTCCGAATGATTTCATAATCAGAAACAGACAACCAGATCAGATTGTCATTTTGAACCAGTCATCTTGGAGAAGAGTTTGCACCAGAAGGCCAAGTGAATTGTAGCAGCCAACCAGAAGAGTCAGTTGAGTTTAGAACACCCCTGAGATCAGAAGAAGCTAGTCAGAGTGAACTTAGTCAGCAGTAAATCTTGGAGACTGCTGCAAAATTGTCAGACCTGAAAAATGCATACAAGTAACATTATGTGAACTCAGCAGGTTATATTTAGAATATATATATATATATATATATATATATATATATATATATATATCATTGTAAAAAGAGATCATCCATTTGAAGGAGAGCATGGAGGAGTATATGGGGTGATTTGAAGGGAGGAAAGGGAAGAAAGAAACATAATTAAGTTGCAATCTTAAAAATAAAACAATCCACGTGCATAGGTTCAAGAGTTTGTTTATCAGTTAAGAACATTAGCTTGTCTTCAAAAGAATCCAGATTAGGTTCTGATCACCCACGTTGTGGCTCCCAGAAGACTATAACTCTAGTTTGCAATACCCCTACATACATGCACTTATACACGTAAAATAAAAACATCTTAGAAAGATTAGAATCACTTTTTTGTAATCATATGGCCTCATTATTCCACCTACTTACTTTAACATTGCCCTACAATATCCATTCTCTTACTTCAGATACATTTGTTTTGTTATATATGATATTATTTTGTTGTTGTTTTCTTGAGCTGAGTTCTGATCTCACTTATCCAGGCTGGTCTTGAATTCACTGTATCACTAAAGATGACCTTAAATTTCTTACTGGTCTTCCTGTCTCTACTGCAGTAGTATGCAGACTACAGATGTGTACCCCTTTAAAAAGTTTACAGAACTTACATTTTTAGTGTAACAATTACTGCAGATTTTATTTATTATTATTTTTTATTTACAAATTCTGCAAATACGTATTTGTAGATTTATTTCTATCTTTTTGATACCAGCTCTCACCTCCTATCAATGATCCTTCCTCAAATGCATGATGACTTCTATCATAATTTTTTTCAACATGGTATTTTTATTAATTACTTGAGTTTCAAATAATATATCCATCAAACCCTCTCCTAGGTCCTCCTGCCCACCTCCACACTCTCCAAAAGAGAAAAAAATATTAAGTCAAGCCTGTGTGGCAGGAACATGGACAGAATCACAGACATGACCCGTGCTTTGATAGTGGTTGGCAACTCCAATCATGGACATTCCCCTGGCCTATATCAGCCTGAGATTAAGCATGACAAAGTTCAATCTGAAGTTGAGCTTCACTGCCCAAACACATAGGAACCCTGACATCCTGTAGACACCCAGATGTCCTGAAGGAACCCAAGCACACAACAGGTACCTGGGCATCATACAAGCATCCAAAATATCCTGTAGCACACAGAAATCCTGTGATTACCGTGTCATCCAGCAGAAACAATGGCACCCTGCAGGCACCCAGCTAAATAGCAGGCAACCTGGTTACCCATATTCACCCATGCATCTTGCAGACACCTGGACCTCCCACAAACACCTAAACATCCTGCAGGCTCTAGGACATTATGCAGGCTCCTGAACATCCCACAGTCACCCTGACATCCAGCAGGGATCTGGTCATCCCACAGGTTCCCAGACATCCTGCAGGCACCATGGCATCCCACAGGCATACAGGTAACAATTGACATACCTCCTTGGTCAGGAGAGATTTTGTGTTCACTCTTCCTTCTCTATTATATAATTTTTTTCTGAATTGAACCTGTGCAGGTCTTGAGTTACTATCATAGTCTCTGTGAGTTCATTGGTGTGTTAATCCTGTTGTATGTGGATGATGCTCTTTCTTGGTGTCACTTACCACTTTCACCTTTTACAACCTTTCTGCCTCTTCTTCAGCACAGATTCTGAGTCTTTAAGGGAGGAGACTTGGTAAACACATCTCATTAGGCTGAGTGTTCCAAAGTCTCTCCCCATCTGCACATTGTCCAGTTGTGGATCTTTGTTTTAATTACCATCTACTACAAAAAGAGGCTTGATGAAGACTGGGTGATGCACTGACTTATAGATATAGGAAAGTGTCATTGGGAGTCATTTAATTGCTATGTTCCTTTAGCAGAAAAATAGTAATAGCTGTTTTTTTCTTTCAAACTGTCTTTCTGTTTTCCTGTTACATGTATTCAATTGCCCTCATTTTTACCAAATTACTTCTTTCTTTATAGCTTATCTTTTCCTTCATATTCATCTTTTCATTGTCATATATTTATATGCTTTCCTGATATAACTATTTCTCCTTCTTCCTAAAACTCCTTTTTGTTCAATTTTAGTGAGAATCACTTTACTTGCTTGGCAATATAAAACATCACATATATTTATGGTGTATATATACACCATAATATATACACATATATTTATAAAACATCACATATATTTATGACACTTTTCATCCATTTTCAGAATATTTCAAAATTACTATTTCTAGTGTCTAATTGTTGCCAATTATCATATAACCAGACAGATTACATGAAAAATACTTAGTTTCCATTAGTAGAAATAATACAGAAATGTAGTATAAATACTGATATGGAAACTTATGAATATTATTAATTAACTAGTCCATAGTCACTTCATTATTAATTTCAATTCACATTCTAGCAAAAGTATCAGCTTTCCCTTTCACATTTCTCATGGAACAGTCCATTGGCTTTTAATTTCATTGGTTAGAATCTAGAATATATTGGAAAACAGCTACCTAACAAAATGATGTGTATGCATTGAATAATGTGATGGCCTTGAAAACTTTCTCTTCCTATATCTCAGTATCTCCCAAATCCATTATTTCTTCCATTTGTTTTAACCACAAGAATAATGCAGGTTCCAATATGGAAGACATAATGGATATTCTATTTCTGCTTTTATGTATTTGTAATAATCAAACCAATAACAGGAATTAAGTCTGTAGCTGCCATTACTGTAAGTTATCATACAATTATATTCTATGTATTGAATTTCAGGTACATTTATACATCAGTAGATACACTTCATACCTATTTTAAATATATTTGTTTATTATAAATTAAAAGCATTGACAAAAGCTCATTTCCTTCCTCGTTCCCCTACTTATTGTCTTTCTTATACTTATCTGAGATTTTTTAAATCAAATAAATCTATTTATTATTTATTTATTCATTCATACTTTTTTTTTGTTTTTTCTTTTTTCCCTTTTGATTGAAAATGGATTCTTCTCTAATACAATATATCCTGACTCATAATTGGGTAAATAAAATATTCATCCACTCTCTCATAGCACAGCACACCTCTCTTTAACATCGTAGAAATATATTCTTGTCAGATTTTAGATCTTTTGTTATTTTTTCATATTCCTCTGTTAATTTACCTTAATCAACCAATTTTAACTTATACTGCTCCTAGAAATTAAAGGACTAAATTTAAAATATCCTTTCCTCTCTTGTGTCTTTCCTGGAGAGTGACTAAGCCTTCTTTATTTTATTTTATTTCATTGTCTTCATGATTTTTTTTGTAGTATGAGATAGATGGAGATGTGTTGGTAAACACCAGCTACTTGAGAATTTTAGCTTTTTAAAGATAATTTTAACAATTTGGAGGAAGAAGCCTTTATGTTTTCTATTTATATCTTGTGCTTAAAATCAAATTGATTTCAGTTTAAATCATAGGACTTCATTCTGTCACTTTCACTCTTTCTTCCATTTAATGCCATTCCCTTTGTGTTTATGAAAATAGTATGCCTGATATTACACCAATAACTATAAATGACAGTTTTAAATTTGGTATGCTCCTACATTGACATTTCCTCTTCCCACTGTTTTAACACTGGCAGCTGTAGCCTGGTTAGACTTGATCTCCCAATCCTCCTATTTTAGTTTTCAATGTTCTGTACAACAGACATTTTCCACCATGAAAAAGAACATTGGTATTTTTTATTTACTTTAAGAAATCCTAATTATGCCTGAATCATAAGGATTAATGATACATGGTAAATCAGATTCTGAAAGGAATAAGTAAACATTAGTGTGTGTATATGTGTATGTAACAATAATCAAGAAAATGAGGAAGAGAAAAGGGAAGGGTTTAAAGAATTTAAAGAAGGTTTACCTAGGAGGGGATAAAGGGAAGAAAGGGAGTGAGAAAGTGATACAGTTCTTTTTCAATTAAAAACCTATTTTTAATAATAGAATATGTTGATTGTGTCTTCTTAATGAGTGAAGTAAGAAGTGAAGAGATATATGTGAAACTCATGCAACAAATGAAAGCATATTTTCAAAAATCCACTAGCTGTAAGGTTTCTAAAACAATTAAAAGCATTATTAAAAGACACAATTTTTTCTTCTGAAATTCTACTAACTACAATGAAAACAATTCCACTGACATATAAATCAAAGGTATTCTCCGCTTAGAATATTGTAGAGAACACGCAGAGGATATGGCCTTCTAAAATCCAAATTCAAAATTATTTTCGCCACAAAACTTGGGTGAAGTTGTGAGAGAATCCAGACACTGACGTGCAAGGGTTGTGCAATGCCAGCCATCACTAGATCACTAGCAACGTCATGTGTCTCATGTGAGTCTGGATGGTT
>JAMJFZ010001623.1:30000-78517 GCA_026225945.1 Cricetomys ansorgei | reverse complement strand
TGAGAAGGGACAGAAGCAGGCTTCTGTAAAATGGGTGGCCCCTGCCCAGCTCTGAGCTGGCGCTCATTGGCACAAGGGGGTGCGGGTTAGAGCAGGACCCAGTGGCACACAGCTGGCAGGCTGGCACCAGAGTCTTAGGCTGGGTCCTTATGGCTCCACTCCTTTTCCAGGACCTTTGCTCCCAGACCAAATGGCCTTAGGTTGCCATGGCAACCCCTTAGTTTGGGATAAACAGAGTCGTCCTCCTGCTGTCCAGGTAACTAACACCTAAGTGTCTCCCCAGGGATAGGCTGGAATTTCAAGTGTCCAGCCCCTAACCCCCAGGGGAGGCCAAAGGAGGGTGAGTCATTGCATTTTGGCCATCTCCACCCCCTTACCTCCCCTTGCCCTGCTGCCCCTCACCCCAACCTTATCCTTCTGGAGCTGGGAGGAGAGACTGACTCACTTGGGGGCTCCGGCACAGGGAGTGGGAGGGGTGAAGGCCTCTGTTCTGCTTCCCAGAGGCTTAGGTGCTGTCCCTGGGCTCCAGCAGGGACGTCATTGCTCATTCCTGCTCTGTCCTCCCCATTCTTGGACCCAGAGTAGGAAGGCGGGGAGGAGAGCAGAGAACAGGAGACCGACCGGTCCGGGTGGAACTCCGGAACTCCCACCCAGTCTGCTGAGGGGGACACGGCGGCGTTTTGAGGAAGGTGCTATGGTTTGCACTGTGATAGCCGTGGACATGGAACCAACCCAAGCCCCGCCCGAGCCAGCCGCGACCACCGTTCACTGTACGAATTGCTCCCCCAAGTCCTGGGTTCCTCTTGCAAATACGGAAAATAACACTGAGCCCCCAAGGTCGTTGTGAGGATCTGATCTGAAGAACGCTCCTCAGTCCACACACGGATCAGGCTTACAGTCGGGGTGCAGAGCTCAGCTGTGCCTACAGCAAGTGAAACCCAGTCCAGGGGAGTGACAGAGGCCTGGCAAGAGGGTCTGGGGCAGCTTCCCCCTGGCTGCTGGGAGGAGGGACTGCCATGCAGTGTTCATTCAGCAAATGTTTGCTGAGCGAATGGGTGGAGCTGGCAGGGAGGGTCAGTCTTCAGCAGCAGGTGCCGGTGGGCAGGAGGTACCGTAGGAGGGAGGGCACAGCCCTGGGAGGCGGGCTCAGGGTGGCAGCCAGTGCCAGGTGGACAAGACTCGGCGTCCGCAGACAGAGGAGAGATGTGACCTTTATTCAGGAGGTGATTGGATAGGGCTGGGGAGTGACAGGATCAAAGCAGTGTTTGTAGAAGGTTGGCCAGCCTGGGCACTGGCAGAGGACAGCTTGGAGAGGTGGAGGAGGCAGGAACATTTCCTTACCTGGCAAGGGAGAGTAGCTGCAGAGAGAACAGTGAGGTCATCGATACCACCTGCATCGGGGATTAGCCCTGGGGGGGAGCTGTCTGACAGGGGGCTGGGGAATTTCCCAGGGACACCAGGAACCTGAGAACAGAGCCTCCTTTTTCTCCCTTCTCTCCTCCCAGGTCCACCTGGGGTGGAGACGTGACAGGGGGCACAGCCCAGCAGTACAGTGAGCTGCCCTTTTTTCCCCAACCCTGTTCCTGTCTTCTAAGTTGGATCTTAGGTTTTGAAACATAACACAGAGAGAAACCACCGGGCTCCATTAACAACTGTGTGTCAACTCTAGATCTCAGAACAGAGAGAAAATTGAGGGATAGTGTTGATTGTGCCTAGCTTTCCTGGGAGGGGAATTTCTGGCATAAGGCTGGCTGGTGAAAATCTAGGCCCCTCTTCACTCCACTGTGCAGAAAGGCTGGTCCCCTCTGCCCCCATTTCATTTCAGAATGACCACACATCCGGGAGTGAGTCAGGTATGTCGCAGGCCCCAGCCTCGGGCTCTGACTCAGCCTGAGCTCCTGCAACCTCAATGGAGGCCTGGGAGATAAGGTTTATGGTTCTGTACAGCTCTGGCTTGGGTAAGGCCTGCACACAGACCACCCCGCTGCATTCCGGGATGGGGGACGGCTGACTCAGGCTTCCCCGGAATTCAGACTGTCTGACAGCTCCATTTCAGCAGCCTGTAGAGCATCTCTGGAGTCCATCTCTCTCTGTCCTCAGGGCCTATCCTGTAGAGGCCTGTCCCACTCACTGTGTGTTTGGCTTCTGGGCAGGTCTGATCCTAACCAGACTCTCCCTTCCCTCCCAGGGTCCGACAGAGAGGAGCACACCTGGACTAGGAAGGCCTTTCTTCATTCCAGCCTTTCCCTCCTTTCTGTGCTCAGTAGGAGAGAGGACTCTGCTGAAGTCACAGGCTGTCAGCGTACCAAGAAAGTAAACGGAGGCAAACTGTAGAGCACTGCTGAGCTTGGACCCTTTTAGCTGAAGGGAGGGAGACAGGAAGAAGGGAGGTGTTCTCGGAACACAGAAAACCTTTTAACCATGTAATTTATCTCCCACAAGAGAAAGCAAAACAAAGCTGACTGTTCTGTTGTTGGCTGTAGATGGGTGACTTTGTCCTGATCATTCGGCAGTTGAGAGACTCACTGGGACTGGAACAGCCATTTCGTTCCCAAGTGGAATTTTCTTGCTAGTTTATATTGCTCTACGTATTGAGACAATTCTCAAAACAAAAATGTAACTGAATTTTGTTTAAAAAGTAGATATTATTTTGTAAGACAGGGTCTCACTATGTAGCCTGGCAGTCTATGTAGACCAGGCTGGCCTGTGCCTCCTTACTGCTGGGGTTAAAGGCATGCACACCACTCCTGACATTCTATGTTAACTAGCATGTACGGGTGCACACGAACACCGTGTGTGCTTGCGGAGGTCGGGGAACAACTGGGGAGTTGGTTTTCTTTTTCTGCTATGTGGGTCCAAGAGATCAGACTCAGGTCTTTAGGCTTGGGCAAGAGCCTTTCCCTGCTGAGTCATCTGGCCTGCCCGGGATTTTGTTTAATTTGAGTCACGCACCCTAAAAACAGGTGGATTTTAACCGTGAATTCTAGTGTTCTTTGGAAGTGTGTGGTGGGTGGATTTTCAGAAGTGAGCTGGCTGGCTGGGGAGGATCGGGGAGAGTAAAGTGTGGGCTTCCTGGCTCACCTGCCCTATGGCTCCGGGCCAGCCCATCAATCTCTGGAAGGGTCCCTAATCAGAGCTACTAGCTGGTCAGAGGCCAGGCCTGTTGACTTCTGGTCAGACCCAGAGAAGAGGGAACCAGAGAGCTGCAGTTACGCCCAGGTGCTGTGCGCTCTGTGGCCTCAGGGAATGTCCCCAGTTTCTGCTCTTTCATATCTATCTGTGAGAACCAGGCTGTTTGCATAGTCCTCCTGGTTTTAGCTGACAGGGTTTAATGGGTTGTAAAGCAGCTGTGGTGCAGGGCAGTGCTCCAGCAGAGGAGACAGGACCCAGATCTGTTCTTCACTGGCTTCTGCATTTTAACCACCAGGCTCAGCTTCCTCAGCTCCAAAAGGCAGGCTCTGCCTTTATATTTTTTCTTCTTCTCATTTTCTGTACGAATTATGGCCTTCAAGGGACTTCTAGGCCATGGGGTGCCTGGACGCCTGTCCAGCCTGTGATGTCCTGTGCAGAGTCCACACTAGAGGGCTAGAGGGAGCTCATGCCAGAGGCTTCCTGGAGGAGGCTGTGGGCAGGGCCAAGATAAATGAATAGGGAAACAGAGAGGAATGGGGGGGTGCAGGGTAGGAGGGTGGAAATAGAGTCTCTGGGCCCCAGAACTGCAGAGATGGAGAGTTCATGGGGAGCAGTCATTCAGAAGGAACAGAGTCAGGCTATGGGGGGGTAGGCATGACTGGATGCAGAAGACACTGCTGCCATGGGCCCCCTCCAGGAGGATGCCTGGGAAACTGCGAGGTGTAGTTGGAGGCTTCTGACAAGGAGCACTGGTCTGGGAGTTGAGAGTCCCCTCCCCTCTCCTGTTGGGGCTTCCCCTGACGTTTTCTGCTGTTTCTCTGTCACCAACAACTCTTACTGTTCCCTGGATGTCACCTAGGAAACCAGGACAGGCTAAGAGGAAGACAGAGGGTAGGTGATATCTCTGGACTGACTGGCAGGAACACAAAAACAGCACAGTGAATTCTGTTGCCATAGGAACCAGCCTAACAAGTCCCAGAGGCTAAACTGGCTCAGGCCGGCCCAGGCCCAGTCCAATCTCACTGTCTAAGACCCATGAATGGGTTACTGTGTTTGGATTTGGAGTTACTGCAGCCCTCAGAGACCAGGGAATCTGGAAGATGGGTGGGTTGAAGTCAGGTCTTCAGCTAAACTTCTCTCTCTCATTCCCCCTCCCTCCCTTCCCCTCTCCAGTTTTCCCTCCCTCCCCCCAGGTAGGGGTGAAACCCTATGTCGGCTAGGAAGCTCTCTGCCACTGGACTATATTCCCAGCCCTGTTTGTCTTGTTTTATCTCACGGTAGAGCAGGCCAAGTCAGCCTTTGGGTCCACTCAGCGTGCTCTGGAGCTCAGCGAAACGGTTTTCTAACACTATAGGTATGCGTTTCCCAAGATAGTCAAGGCTTTGCTCACAGGTAGCATTCCACACACAGGGCAGAGGCCTCTCAGCCTGTCAGATCCCTCAGAGGGGAGAAGCAGTTAGAGGCTCAGCAGATGTGACTGCAGACTAGATGGCTTTGGATTTGAGAGTACTTCTGGATTATTGACAAGTGTTACATTTTTCCCTATTTATTTTTGAAAAATTACATTCATTTCTATGTGGTAGGCGGGGGAGGGCACGTGTGCCAAGTTACTTGTAGAGTCCTTTCCTTCCACGTGGGGCCTGAAGAGCCACCTCAGGGCATCAGGCTTTGGGAGCAGGCTTCTTTACCCACTAGCCACCTGGCTAGCCCTATCCTTGCTTCCTCCTCCTCCTCCTCCTCCTCCACCTCCTCCTCCTCCTCTTTGGTGTTTTGAGACAGGGTTTCCCTGTGTAACTCTGGCTGTCCTGGAACTCACTCTGATCAGGCTGGCCTCGAACTCACAGAGATCCTCCTGTCTCTGCCTCCCGAGTGCTGGGATTAAAGGTGTGCGCCACCACTGCCCAGCTGTCCCTTTAATGAAGGCGACTGGACGAGTTTCTGAAGTGGAAGCACTGAAGAAAGCACACCCAGACTTTGGAATTACCCAGGCCTGGGCCCAAGCCTGGGCTGCATTACTTCGGCAGGAGGAATTACTGCTCTCATTTGCAAATGGGAGTGCTACCTTCCTGCCTGGCTATTGTACGATTGTAAGTAGCGTATGTAATAAATGTGACCCTTTGGAAGAGCCAAGTAAAGAGAGCCATCACTGAGGCTCTCGTGCCCACCGTCAGATCTACCTTCACCAGGGGCAGGGGAGGGGTCAGCAGGCAGGGCCCCGTTTGCATGGCTCACTCCCTAGGAACTGGATTTGCAAGCATCTGTTTTGCATGGAGACAGATTTTTGCCTATTATCTCTTTGCTACAGAGTAATGGAAAGTAAGAGAATCCCCTTCACCATCCCGGTCGCCTCCCCTTTTAGGTGCCTCATCCTCCTGAGCAAAGGCTTCTTCAGACAGCTCTTGACCAGCGGGTGCTGCAGAGGAGACACTGGTCTGTCCCCAGGACGCTGTTTCATGCAGAGGTGGTATCAGTGAAGCTGATGTGAATTGAAGCCTACTATGTGCCCTGCGTATTTATCGTTCTTGTCATTTCTGGGTGAGGATCAGGAGTCTTGAGTCCACAGAAGAATCCTTCAAATTGCATCCGTCCTTGGGGGCGTGGTCCCACACCACACCAGAACAGTGGAACTTTTGAGAAAGGCAGGGACACTTCCCTAAGCGTGGAGACAGACAGGTTATTCTTTTGGTCATCCCCCTGCCTCAGCTATGTGAGCTTAGGTCCACAATGCATCCCAAATGCCCTTTTGCACTGAACGACTTCTTCAGGCCACTTGTAAAAGGTAAGAGCTGAGGGGTGGGGACATAGCTCAGTGTTCAACATGCCCTAAGTCCTGGGTCCCCACCAAAGCACCCGTGTTTTCCAGTGTGGCGTGGTCAGCCACACAGTGGGAGAAAACGGGCGGCCATCAACGGACTCCGTGGACAGCTGGATAAACTCTGGCCTTTGACACACCACCCAGCTGCTCCACTCTGGCCTAGGAATTTTGTGTTTGCCCTCGAGCTTTTTAAATTTCCAGATCTTTCTACCCACTTGACTTACAGTGTCTTTCTACACAGCCCTGGCTGTCCTGGAACTCACTGTGAAGACACGGCTGGTCTTAAGCTCCTGCCTCTGCCTCCTGAGTGCTGGAATTAAGATGTACACCACCATGTTTTTCTGATTTTGTCTTTATGGTGCTGGGGACTGAACCTAGGACTTTACAATGAAAGACAAGTACTCCAGCACCAAGCTTTACCTCCAGCCTTACCCTTCCTTTTCTAAGCTGTATGTGGCAGTGCATGCCTGCACTCCCAGGGCTTGGGAGAGGAAGCTGAACCAGGAGGATTGACACGTGTTCAAGGCCATCATGGACCACATAGCAAGGTCCAGCAAGCCTGGGTTACAGAGTCTGTCCAACCAAACAACCATCCACCCCTGTTGGTTTTTTCTAAGTTCAGCTTGTTCGAGGGTTCTCCCTTTCCCTCAAAGTTCTACGGGACATGTCTTAATCCTTTCCTTATCTGAAATTAATATTTTGTTGGGAAGGCACCGCAGGCTGGCTCGGCGTGTATGCTGATATCTTCACCGCCCTGTAGCTCTTTGGGCTTCCACATCTTCATTGTGTACATCTGGGTTAGCCGCCTGTAATGAGCATCTGTTGTTTTGGCCTGCCAGCGTCTCCCTGGTCTTTCTGGTGAGTCATCTCTTTTCTCTCTGTCCATCAGTGTGGGTGGGCCTGACCCTCCCATTTCCCAGGGGCTCAGCATGGGATCTGCCTAGCTCAAATGACAGCGTTTTATTATTCTGACCAAAGGCTCAGTTCAGAGACAGGCATGGAGACCAGCCATCCCAGGGAGAGTCACGCTGGAAACTTCAGCTGCAAGCATCTGGAAATAAGCGATCCCTTGGTGGTGTCCATCCTGGTCGCAGCTTGGAGAAGGCCTGCTGGGAAGGAAGCCAAAAGAGAACAGCGCTGAGCCTCTTTGGCTAGATCTGGAGTTTCTCGATTGTGGAAGCAAATAAATGACCTTTCATGCTGAAGCTGGGTTGAGTGGGTTTCAGTCACTGCTGTCGAGAGTCCAGAGCTACAGCCTGTGTGTGTTAGACGTATGTGTTACATGCAGCTGTGCATGTGTGCACCTGTGGCACGTGACAGGCATAGGAAAGCAGCATTTGGGTCTGAAATGATGAGTGGCAGGAGGGAGGGGAGGGAGGGAGGGAGGTGCGTGCACCCATGCTCACATGCATCCCGAGTGAGGCTGTGAGGTGGCTGTGCTCCTTGGAATATTTGTGGGGCCACATGTTTGGAAGAGGACAGGATTCATGTGTGTGAGTGTGTGCATGTGTGTATGTGCATGTATGTGTGTGCATTTGCATGTGTGTGTGCATGTGTGTGCATGTGTGTGTGTGCACGTGTATGTGTGTGAGTGTGTGTGTGTGCATTCATAAGTACATGCTGTTTGCATATGAGGGGCTGGAGGGGTTCTGAGCTACAAGAAGGTTGCATGGCTCGTGAGTAGGGTGTGAGTTGCTTTTCGTGGGGGGAGAAAGTGAGGTCTTGTCCAGGTTTGTATACATGTATGTATACAGGTATGTATACATGCTTCCAAAAGCACCTGCTCAGAGCCACCTGGCTGGCCAGCAGGATGGCTCAACCAGAAAAGCTGTTTGCCTCAGAAGCCTGATGACCTCAGTTCAATGCCCAGAACCCACATGGGGGCGGAAAGAGAGAAGAGACTCCGCGATGTTCCCCCTAACCTTCACACACATCTTCAGCTTTGTACAGCTGTGCGGCTTGGCCTCAAATTCCTTAGATACCCAATGGCACACAGACTCATAAAAGTTGTTGGCGTGGGTGCAGCTGTAACTATCAGAGGCAGTTTGGGCACACCCCTGACTATCAGAGGAGAAACCGACAGGCGGGGCCTGCTGGGCACAGGCAGCTTTCCCAGAGTTCAGAGGCACTGCTGCCCTCTACTCAAGCTCATGGCTGGCCTTGGGGCGCTCCCTTTTGGGGAGACTTCCTCAGTCCCTCCTCTCCAAGGCTGTGGTTGCTTTTATGGCTGGTGGTTTTACTAAGGCTCTGGTGATAACTGGGTATTTGTGACCTCCAGCTCTGATCTGGGCCCTCAGTCCCAGCCTTGTTTCCAAGGTAGCCCTGTTTCTTTGCTCTCTTCTCCCCTCTACACTTCACAAACCGGAGAGATCCTCCTAAGCCAGAGAGAGCCTCCTGAGCAGGTGCCGATGGCTGTGCAGAGTGGGCTCTGCCACGCACACTGGCCACTGCTGTGCATCCACACCCCTGCCTTCTTACCCGGTCTCTTCTCCATCCTGCCATTCACAAATGGTGGTTTCAAATATGGCAAGACTGTGGGGAAGATTAGCGATGGTCTTAGCCATGAGGGGCTGAGACACCAACGCCAGCACACCCCGCAAAGGCCACCCTGCTGCAGTCTTTTCAGGGTTCTGGGCTCTGAGGTTTTCTCCTTTATGTCAGCTATGGGAGGGTCACTGAGCCTGTGCACCTTGAACATTGGAACAGGCCATCGCTCAGAGCTTACCAGATAGTTCAGGTTAGTCCTGAATTTGCTATGTTGCAGAGGATGACCCTGAACTTCCGATCCTTTTGTATCTACCTCCTGAGAGATAAGATTACAGGTGTGTCCTGCCTGGGGTGTCCTGGCAAGTTATGGGGTAGCAGGGCATTCAGAGAGTCTTAGCCAGTCCCATGGGGATGAGTGGAAGATGCTTTCCCAACTACAAATGATTCCCTTTAAAGGAAAGCCCTAGAATGTTCCAAGAGGGAGGAGAGGGCCAAACGGAAACTTTGAGGTTTTCACTGTGGACCAGGTTGGTTTCAAGCCGCCGTAGAAGGTGGCTTGGGCACCTCACCCGACCCAGAGCCTGCCAGCCTGCCCGATGGAGAGATTCTTTTCTTCTCTTGTCTCTTCTCAGACCCTGCCCTGCTGAGTAGTAGTCTCATGGCTGTTAAACTCTGTACCATTTACCTTGTTCTTTGTCACCCTCTGGGGAGCACGTCATAGCTCTGAGCAGGGAGACAGAGCCACACAGATGTAGGACTTCGGGTATGTTTCTTTAAATTTATTTATTTGTGTGTGTGCATGCGCGCACGGTACGCCCGTGAAGGTAACCTGTGGGAGTCAGTTCTCTCCTTCTCCCTCTGTGACAGCATCCTTGTGAAAACTAAGTCATATTTATAGTGTTTGCAATATTATAGGGCATCTTCTGATGCCACACAAGAGTCATACTGACTGTACTGGAGCGAGCACTTCTGGCTTTTGGGAAGTCGGTTCGTTCTCACCCCGGGGTTTTACCCTCAGAGTCATGACTTACCGTGGAGAAAAAGCAATGATAGTCAAGCCTGGTGGTACAAGCCTGCAGTCCCTTCCGTGCATCCGCAAGGCTGAGACTGGGAGATGATAGGTTAAAGAGCAGCCTGTACAAAGTGAGTTCAAGGCCAGCACGGGCGACGTAGTGCGGCTCTCAAAACACAGAAGAATGAGAAAGGGGTGCAGCTCTGTGTGTCACGCCTGGCTGTCACACATCTGTTTGGTAGCCGTAAGGCTCACAGCACAGAACCAGCAGTCAGCTTTATTACACGTTCTGTGGCTTACAGATGTCTGTCCACACCACCTGTGGCTTCCTATTCAAATTGTTCCGCCGCCTCAGTGTACCCCGGCTGTTTATATGCTGCCGGTATCAATATTTGAAATTGCTCCATTATTCAAAGTGATTTTGGTCCTTTAGCACATCCCTCACCAGGGACAGCCTTTACTTCCCCCTGCTCCTAGCCCCAGGGCGTCTACACACTCGCTGTTCTTATGTGGAGCTCATTATGCCCCCACCCCACCCTCTCTCTGAGACAGGGTTCTTGCATCTCAGGCTGGCCTTAAACTCAAAATGTAGCTGAGGTTGACCCTGAACTTCTGTTCTCCTGCCTCCACCTCCCAAGTACTGGAATTATAGGCGTATACCATCACACCCAGTTTATGTGCTGTTGGCACCAAACCCAGGGTTTCGTGGCATGCTTGGCAAGCGACTGAGCTACATTCTTAGCCACTAGTCTTTTCTCTCCCTCGCCCCCAAATTGTATTTTAAAAATTACATTTATTTATTCGTGTGTACACCTGCAGTGGCAGGATCCCCCTTGGCTCTCCAGGAAAGGAACGTAGTGTAGAGCTGCCTGCGCAGGGCACACTCCTGTCACCGCAACCACGTATGTCCCTTTGTTGAACAGGCTGCCGACGTGACCAGTGGCCAGAGACAGCCTTACAAGGAGTTGTGCTGAGGCTGCCCTAGGCTGGTTCCTTCTCCCCACCGCTTAGCCCTAGTCCCTGGGGCCTTTCTCTTCTACCTCCGCCCTGGGGAAATTCTCAGCAGAAGCCATTGGAGAGAGCAGCCTTTGGCCTCTCTTGCTGAGCAGGAGCCATGTTGAGAGGGGTTGGTTGGGGTCTCTGGGCAATAACGAAGAGTTGCCAAATGGTGTGTTGATTGTCTTGGGGTGAGGGTCCTCTGGAGCTTGGGTTAATGCTCTGGCCTGCACAGCCCAGGGGCCTGGCCACTCCTGCCCTTTGTCCCCACACTTCTGAGACCAATGGAGGTCTTGGCTGGGGTCTTGGCTCCACTTCCTCCTGGGGTGGAGGAAGTTGAGATTTCAGGAAGAGTGCTGATGCTAGCTTTTATGCTGCAAGCTGTTTAAATCAGTTCCTTAGAGTGTGTGTGTGTGTGTGTGTGTGTGTGTGTGTGTGTGTATCCCCCCTCCCTGCGCGCTTCAGGTCGCTCCAAAGAAAGCGTGGGGGAAGGGAAGAAAGGGAGAGCCAGCTGTCCCTCCCCAGGGCTGCCATACCTGTCTGACCAGCCCCTCCTTTTCTCCTTCCGTTTTCTCTCACTGGCTTGGCACAAGCCCAGGTTCCCTCCCTTTGGTTTGCTAGAAAAAGTCTCCAGCCTTGCTGGGCGCGGGCATGTGTTGGAGAGGGTGGTGAGCACACACCCAGGTTGATTCTCACCTTAAAGTGGAGTGTCTTTCAGGGGCTGCGACAGGGCTGTGCAAATAGGCTCTAACCTGGTCTCCCTCTTCCTGTTATGCTGGAAGCTGGAGGCTGGGGACCGAAAGCTGGGTTAGAGGCAAAGGGCAAGCAGAAAGGGACACGGTCATTGCATGCCCTTTGGGGTTTCTAGACTGGCCTTGGTGGAAGTGACCTCAGATTGTGTGTGTGTGCGCGCGCGCGCGTGTGTGTGTGTGTGTGTGTGTGTGTGTGCATGAGTGTGCAGGTCTGCTGTGAAAGGAACTTGTCTGTGTCTCTAGGAGGAGACTTCCGGGTCTCTGTCCCTTTTGGTAGGGGCCTACCCATCCTTCTGGGGCCTGGGGTTTTCCTCCAGGAGAAGGGGAGGAATCCATAGACCCTTCTAGTAGGTGTTTACCCTTTTCCCTACGTGGAGGCTATCCTGCCACCTGCCCGTCCCCAGGGGCTCTGGGGCTCTGGGGCTCTGTCATCTTTCAGTTTCCTGCACTCCACATCACACCCTGCAGTACATTCACAGTACCTTCCGAGAGCCCAGCTCATCAGGTAATTTAATTGCAGGTGGAATCCTTGCCTTGGGGACCCAAACCTCTTGCCTTCCACCCACAGCCTGCCACAGCCTGCCCCACCTAGGCCTGGAGGGCCTCGCTCAGCTCCCCACAGGTGCACGCTGTGCCCCGACTTGCTCTCCTGACTCACTCTGGAGAGGGATAATGAGTTTAGAGGGACAGGTGCAGGGAGAGGGTGCTCCCCGGCACAGCTGGCCATCGGCCCCGGAGCCCAGGTGGCCGGAGAATGACTCACCAGCAGCGCCATCCTCTCACTGGGCCGCCTGCCTCTCCCATGACTCACTGCGCGGGAAGCCTTGGGAAGGCGTCCCCAGAGGAGCAACAACAGGAAGACCCCCATGCCTCTCCTCTTCTCCGGGGTCCTCCTTTCTGCCTTGGCCTCTGTTCTTCTGTCTACGCTTTCCTTGAGGCCCTACTGTGCTCTGCCGGGCCCTGGGAATTCTGGGTCTGGGTAGGAAATGAGAGTACTGGGCTCTGTCTAGAAAAAGAGCCGTGTTTGATTTCCCTTTACCTTGCACCTAGAGAGAAGACAGCCAGAAGCATCCATCCATCCACCCATCCGTTCATTCACACTTAGCCCCTTTTGGCAGCCTATGGTGTGTGAGATGTGGGCCGGGTAGGGTGTGTGTGTGTGTAGGGGTGTGTGTGGGGGGTAGGGTGTGTGTGTGTAGGGGTGTGTGTGTGTGTAGGGGTGTGTGTGTGGGGTAGGGTGTGTGTGTGTGTAGGGGTGTGTGTGTGGAGTAGGGTGTGTGTGTGGGTAGGGGTGTGTGTGTGGTGGCTATAACCTGAACAGACAGGGCAAGTAGGAGCTGGAGAACAGGTAGGCCCTGCTGGCCAGTGTGGCTAGCCCCACCTGAAGGAGAAGGGTCTCTTTGAGGTAAGAGAAGAGAACAGCCAGAGGTGGTAGAGCACCCGAAACCCCAAAACTTCAGTGCTGGGGTGCTAAAGCCAGGAGCCAGCTTCGGTTACATGGTGAAGTCAAGCAGCCTGGTTGACATGAGACCCTGCTTTTTAAAAGACTCCAAACGCCAGGGAACCTTTTCCGCCCAGACTTTCCAGAGTGGCTCTCACCGGAGGGCAGGAATCTAGTGCAACCTAGATTCCAGTGCTGAGACCCCGGGTTCCCTTTCTGGCTTCAGATGCACTCAACTCTCCCTGGATTTCTGAGGTGGGGTTGGAGAGGGCTCCTGGGTGGGAGCAGCTCTCTGCTGCCCTCACCTGAGTCCTGCCTGGAGGTAACAGAAGTTCGGTTAGGCCCTGCCCTCTCAGTGTCTAGCCACTCAGGTAAGAGGCCCTTTTCCCTCCCCCCCCCGGGGGGCTGGGCTCTCTTTTATAAAGGGCCTTGGCTGGGCGCTGTCCCACGGCCTAGAAGCAGCTGCTCAGCTCGATCTCGAACCTCGGTCTTGGGCTCACTGCCTTCGCTCCCGAATTCACCATGTCCATCAGGGTGACCCAGAAGTCCTACAAGGTGTCCACCTCCGGCCCCCGGGCCTTCAGCAGCCGCTCGTACACGAGCGGACCCGGTGCTCGCATCAGCTCGTCCAGCTTCTCCCGGGTGGGCAGCGGCAGCAGCTTCCGAGGAGGCCTGGGCACCGGCATGGGTCTGGGAGGCTTCGGCGGGGCTGGTGCAGGGGGCATCACCGCGGTCACGGTGAACCAGAACCTGCTGAGCCCCTTGAAGCTGGAGGTAGACCCCAACATCCAGGCTGTGCGCACTCAGGAGAAGGAGCAGATCAAGTCCCTCAACAACAAGTTCGCCTCCTTCATTGACAAGGTGAGAGCCCCCTCCGCCCGACTAACTGCCCCGCGACCTTTCTTCTGTCGTCCAGAAGATGGGTGCATCTCTGGCCCCCATGAGCTCCTGCTGGGCCCCACCCATCCTGGCTACAGGCCCTTGAAGCTTCTCTCATAACCCTCTGGTTTGGGCCCGGAGTGTCGGAAGTGACTGACTAGATCCCGGGGCGTCCTTCTCTTGCACCCCTTTTTCCCCCGAGCCTGCGCTCCGACCCGCCTATCCCCGGGCGGTCCAGGGGTCACTGCCCCCCCAGCCCCCCGCACTGCCCCAAGGATTGCGCTTGGCGCCCTGCTGCCCTTCTCATTCTTCCTGCTAAATAATGGAGGTCAGGCCGGACTCTGGAAGGTCGCGGGTGGCTGTTCCACCCGGAAACGCAGAGGGAGGTCTTTGGTGCCCGGGGCCGGAGTGTGGGGGCCCCGGCTGAGTCACCGCTCGGCCCCTGCGCGGCTCGCGGCCGTGGGGCGGGGCGAGGTCGGCGCCTTGGGTCTGCCCTTCCTCTAGGAGGAGCTCCGGGTCGGGGCAGTGCGCGGCCCCGCCTCGGAGAAGCCGCTGCGGGATTCAAAGTCTGCGGGCGTTGGACACTACGCCCCGGCTCCACGGCCTGTTAAAACCGGAGTTTATGGCCCAGATGGCGTCGGCCTGACAACGCCCCTCCGCCTGCTTGGCTCTCCTGCCCCTTTCCCTCTTCCTACCCTGGCTCCGCCCCAACCGTCTGGTTGCTTTGCAAGTCCAGAGCCAGCCCAGGTTTTTGCAGTCCCGCGGCGGCTCGGTGGCCCTCGCTCCCCGGGACGATTGGCCCTTCCCAGCTGACTGGCTCCTGGGAGGCAGTGTGGGAACGGGGAGAGGAAAAACGTGGGGCAGATGAGCCGGTGGAATCTGAGGCCCCAGGCTCGGATGGCCATGCCAAGTTTTACTTCTTCTTCTGTGAAATGGACACGGCAGGCCCTAAATCAGTTTCTACCTGTTCCCCTCAGGGTGGGACAAGCTAACAGCGCCTGGCCCCGGTTGAGTATTCCATTAGGATGAAATGAGAGAATCACTAGGGGTATTTGTTTACCTTTATTTTTAGTAATTACGAGGAAGAAAGATTTATAGCGTGGGCTGTGGGAAAGTAATATGATTGTATCCCCAGGAGGGCCTTCTCTTTCTAGTCCCCGGTTTAAAAAGTCACAGCTTTGGGCTGAGTACGCAAAATGCGTTTCTCTTCTTAGGAGCAGTCTGTTACTCTTATAAACAGTTTCTCCTGTCCCATGTCTTGGATTCTGTGTTCTAAGATGCGAATCCCGTGTTTGTGATAGGAAGGGAGAGTTGTGCACCCTGGGCAGGAGGGTGGTGGGACTCCACAGGCAGCGATCTCAAAGGCCACTGCAGCAGGGTGGGAAGGGGAAGACAGACCTGCCTTCTCTCTCCCTCTCCCTCTGCTAAAAGTGGGCTCTGTAGGGAGAAGGGACTCCCCAGAGCACCCACCCGAGCTTCTGGAGGCCTTTGCAGCGTTGGGGAGACCCAGACCAGGTTACACAGCTCAGGTTAGCAGTAGTGTTGGCAGAGGCCTCAGGGAGAAAGTGTCCCTAAAATTTCTGGGCCTTTTTCAGGGTCCCTCCAAATGATTGATAGTGTTTTTTCTCCTTCTCAATCTTACATAAAAGGTAATCAACAAACCTTTACAGAGTGGGGCTGTTTTTATTGATCTGTGATGCATGGTCTGTCTGTCTGCAGTACAGCTCTAGCTTCTCCCATGCCAGGTGCTCTCGCTGTGCTACCCCACCCCCACCCCAGGTCATAGGTGATTGTTTCCCTCCAGACCCTGAGGTGGACCTTCTGGCTATGTCCTCTCCACACAGGTCCGCTTCCTGGAGCAGCAGAACAAGATGCTGGAGACGAAATGGAGCCTGCTGCAGCAGCAGAAGATGTCAAGAAGCAACATGGATAACATGTTTGAGAGCTACATCAACAACCTTCGGCGGCAGCTGGAAGCCCTGGGCCAGGAGAAGCTGAAGCTGGAGGCGGAGCTTGGCAACATGCAGGGCCTGGTGGAGGACTTCAAGAACAAGTGAGCCCCACCCCATCTGAAGTCTCCTTACCTCGCCCCACTCTCTGGGACAGAGGCCTAAGTCCCCATGGCCCTCTGCTTGCGGGTGGCTTGGTCGTATGACCAGTTTTGCTTGGGACGGTCTGTGTTTATGCTCACTGTCCAAGATGCTAACAGCATCAACCTGTGTTCAGTCTCAGGACTGTCTAGGTGTGAGTACCAGATTTCCTGTTTAAATAGAACATCTCAGCTGGGCGTGGTGGCACATATTTGTAATATTCCACTCAGGAGGCAGAGGCAGGAGGATTACACAAACAGTCTGATCTTCATAGCGAGTTCTACGCCAGCCAGAGCTACAGAGTGAGATTCTGTTTCTTAAATGAGAGAGGCAGCTAGCAATCCTCACTTTTACACGAACAGCCACCATCCAACCTCTTGCAAGCGCCAGAGAGTACTCTGAGGTCTCATGTCAGGCCCCATGCTAACTCTCCCAACATGCCCAATCAAATGCGTTTTTGGAGAGTGCTTTCCTGCTCTTGGCCTCCCCACTGGCTGAGCATAAGGTTGGGTGGGGAGGGGGATGGGCAGTGAGGGCAGAAGGGCTAGCCCCTCGTGTTCTGAACTGAGCTTTCTAGATATCCATTCTTCCATCAAAAAACAAGGAGGGGTTGGAGCTAGACTCTGTGCATCTGCATTAAGCCTGTGCAAAGCCTTGGGCTCCATCCCTGGGACAGAGCAGACCCAGGGCAGCCGTGCTGACACCCTCACCCGAGTCTTCTCTTACTAGGTACGAGGATGAGATCAACAAGCGTACAGAGATGGAGAATGAATTTGTCCTCATCAAGAAGGTGAGGGTTTGGGGGGCTACAGAGATGGCGCAGTAATTAAGAGCACTTGTCTCTCTTCCTGAGGACCCGAGTTCAGTCCCTAAACAAATACCAGATGGCTCACAACTGTCTGTAACTGCAGTTCCAAGGGAGCCAGTGCCTCTGGCCTCTGAGGGCCGAACTCATGTGTACACAACCACATGCAGACACACTCACCTACACATCATTAAAAACAATAGAAATAAGCCGGGCGGTGGTGGCACACACCTGAATCCCAGCACTCGGGAGGCAGAGGCAGGTTCATCTCTGTGAGTTCGAGGCCAGCCTGGTCTCCAGAGTGAGTTCCAGGACAGCCAGAGTTACAACAGAGAGGCCCTGTCGAAAACCCGACAGAACAAAACAAAACAATAAAAATAAAGTTAAAAAAGGAAAAAAGACAAGGGTCTCTCCTTACCTCTATGCAGACACAGGGGGCCGTGGGTTCAGCACTTAGGCTAGGAATTTCCTGGGTTGTTCTAATGACCTCACTGCTTTCTAAGTAATAGGCAACTGGTTGTTGCCATCTGATGCCTTCTAGATAAAGTAGTAGAAAGGTGGACAGGACAGAGAGCTTGGCGCAGCTAGATAGTATTCCGGGTACCAAGCTGGACAAGGTTAGAGGTCTAGCCCTAGCTTTCTGGAGGCGAAAGGGTTGGGCGGGAGCCTGCAGGACACAGAGATAACGTTATATGGCTGGGATCCTGGGAATAGAGAGGCTGGACTGAAGGGTCAGCCCAAGTCTGAGCCACGGACAGATGTTGGGGAGCCCTGGGCACTGCATTGAGGCCCTTCACCTCCCCTCAGGATGTGGATGAAGCATACATGAACAAGGTGGAACTGGAATCCCGCCTGGAAGGCCTGACCGATGAGATCAACTTCCTCCGGCAGATCCACGATGAGGTACGTTCTCTGGGCTAGCTTGGGCAGGTCCTCCAGCCTGTCCGTGTCCCACTCTGCACCCAGCCAACAGCCTGTCCCTGTCTTCCAGCACACGAAGAACAAGGCCCGCTGTCAGTTAATATTGTTACAGAGGCCCTGCCCCCTAATGGGAATGGGCTGACTCCGAGAAGTGAAATGACCATCCCAGGGCATCACGCAGAGTGGCCACTGGGCCAGCTTAGGCTCGTGGTCCTCAAAGCAGCCTCGTTCCTGACCTTTGCCCTGTTTGAAGATGTCTAGGTTATATTGGGCAGAGAGTGGGGTCGGGATCTTCCTCGATGCCTCCCTCTTTGGCTCAGAGTCTGGCCATCTTCCTTCCACTGTAACTTGGATGTTTCTAAGCCCTAGCTCTCACTCCCCTTCGTCATGTTGCAAAGGTCCCTGTGCACGGGGACCGTCTTACCGCCGGCCCCTGCCCTACAGGAGATCAGAGAGCTGCAGTCCCAGATCTCAGACACGTCTGTGGTGCTGTCCATGGACAACAGCCGCTCCCTGGACATGGACGGCATCATCGCCGAGGTCAAGGCCCAGTATGAAGAGATTGCCAACCGCAGCCGGGCTGAGGCTGAGAGCGTGTACCAGATAAAGGTAAAGAGCAGGGTCACAGGGTCCAAATTCCTCTGCCTGCTGGGGGCTGGCTCTGAAGAATGGAAGCACGGAGGTCTAGAAAGGAGCCTCTGTGTGTCTGTGTGCCTCTGAGCGTGTGCATGTGTGTGTGTGTGTGAGCGTGTGTCTGTGTGTCTGTGTGTGTGTGAGCGTGTGTCTGTGTGTCTGTGTGTCTGTGTGTGTGTGAGCGTGTGTCTGTGTGTGTGTGTGTCTGTGTCTGTGTGTGTGTGTATCTGTGTCTGTGTGTCTTTGTATCTGTGTCTGTGTGTCTGTGTGTGTCTGTGTATGTGTCTGTGTGTCTGAGCGTGTGCATGTGTGTGTGTGTGTGAGCGTGTGTCTGTGTGTGTGTGTGAGCATGTGTCTGTGTGTGTCTGTGTATCTGTGTCTGTGTGTCTGAGCGTGTGTCTGTGTGTGTGTGTGTCTAGGTGTCTGAGCGTGTGTCTGAGCGTGTGTGTGTGTGTGTCTGTGAGCATATGTGTGTGTGTGCATGTGTGTCTGTATCTCCGTGTGTGTCTGAGTGTGTGCGTGTGTGCCTCTGTGTGTGTGTGTGCGCGTGCGTGTATCTGTGTGTGCTTGCACATGTGAACGCACACGTGCTTCTGCACATATGTAGGAGCTTGGTGGGTGGATTGACCCAGGCTTTAGTGACTTGGCCGAGAGGCGGCTCCCCCAGCTAGACCCTCACCTTCCTTCCTGCCCTGCAGTATGAGGAACTGCAGACCCTGGCTGGGAAGCATGAAAGTGACTTGCGCAGCGCAAAGAAGGAGATCTCTGAGATGAACCGCAACATCAGCCGCCTGCAGGGTGAAATCGAAGGCCTCAAAGGCCAGGTACTGTTGACTTGGGTGGGGCTGGGGAGTGGAGGTCCGGAAGGAAAGGGGAAAGGAGTCTGGCACCAGGATTGGGAGTGAGAGGGGCAGCTGTCTAGCTGCTGTGGAGAAGTTACTGGCTGCTGAGCTTCTCCATGGGTGGCCCCCGAGGAAGAAGCGTTGGGTCGCTGGCTAGAGTCCAGGTCCCATTCTTCAGGCCATCTCTACTTAGTCTGCTATTTGCTGGTGGCTTTTGCCACTTTGTGAAAAGTCTAGAAGCCAGGCATCTGGTCTGGTTGAAGCTAAACTCTTGCACTGCCCCAGGCAGAAGTGTGAGGGGAAGCCCTGGAAACAGCTCCCATTTCCTCTTATGCCCGCTCTGTGTCACCTGTAGCATTTCTTTGAGCAGGATGGATTGGTCTAAGGGAGGGGAGACTTCAAAGAAGCTCCAGCTGGGCTGGGCGAGTTGCTCAGTTGCTCAAGTGCTTGCCTAGCATGCCCGAAGCCCTGGGTTCAGTACTGCACAGAACCAGGTGTGATGGCACACGCCGGTATTCTCTGCAGTCAGTAGACTAAAGCAGGAGGATTGCTGTAAGTTCAAGGGCAGTCAGGGCTCGATAGTGACTTCTAGGCCTGCTTGAGCTTCAAAACAAATGACAGCAAAATGAAGCTCGTGGGTGAGTTTTAGGGAGGAGGTGTACCAGATACCACCTACTCACGCCTCCTTCCTGTAGAGGGCAACCTTGGAGGCGGCCATCACTGAGGCCGAGCAGCGTGGGGAGCTGGCCCTCAAGGACGCCAATGCCAAGCTGACCGAGCTGGAGGAGGCCCTGAGGAAGGCCAAGCAGGACATGGCCAGGCTGCTGCGCGAGCACCAGGAGCTCATGAACGTCAAGCTGGCGCTGGACATCGAGATCGCCACCTACCGCAAGCTGCTGGAGGGCGAGGAGAGCCGGTGGGTTTGGAGCTCTCTCACTGGACCTGGAATTGGGGGTGGGGTGCTGTCTGGAGCTCTCCTTGGACTTGGGTTCTGCTCTGGGAGGAAAAGGGCCAGGAGTTGGTCCTGACACCCCATGTGCATCTGGTTACAGGCTGGAGTCTGGGATGCAGAACTTGAGTATCCATACAAAGACCACCAGTGGCTACTCAGGTGAGTGTTCTGGGACTTGAGGACGAAGGGCAGGGGACCAGGGGGTCGGGGCTCTGGGAGAGGCTGTGCGCAACAGCAGCTGACAGAGACAAAGGGAAGGAGCGGGATCCCAGAGTGCTTCTCCGCAGACTCAGGACCAAAATAATATGCTCACTCATAGGAAGTCACACACAAATGCTGGCTGTGTGCCAACCTGTGCTAAAGTTCCTTACAGTTCTGGCCTTTTACACGTGTGTCTCCCCCCGCCCCTCCACCCCGTATAGCCGAGAGGGGCTCAGCTGAGAGCTTGTCAGGGACAGGCAGCTGAAAGGGAAGCCTTTTCCAGACAGCTGAGTAGTGACCCACGCGGTAATCAGTCAGGGCTGGGACTGCCTCTCCATCTGTGGTTCTCAGAGCTGAACCTGTGCTCACGAGGCTGGCTCTATCCCTTGTCTGGTCCAGGAGGGCTGAGCTCGGCCTACGGAGGGCTCACTAGCCCTGGCTTCAGCTATGGAGTGAACTCCTTCCAGCCCAGCTTTGGCTCTTCCGGGAGCTCCAGCGCTTACACGCGCACCAAGGCCGTGGTTGTGAAGAAAATTGAAACCCGAGATGGGAAGCTGGTGTCTGAGTCCTCTGACATCCTGCCCAAGTGAGCGGCCATTACAGCCTGCGCTCCTGCAGCTGCTCCGGGCTCACGGGAGACAGCTGTCTGGGGGAGTGCAGGGAGCAAGAGACCCACCCGAGGATCAGCCCTAGCCCCTGGCCAATGTTGAGAGGAACCTCCCATCTGGGATACCCCTCTAGCCCCTACCTCCCACCCAAACCTAGTTCAATTGTATTTTCCAAAATAAAGCCTCAGTTGGTTCTTTCAGAAACTGGCTTTGCAATGAATGTGTTCACGTGGGTGGGGAGGGATGGCAGGAGGCTTCTTCCTGGGACACGGAAGCTGGGTTTGCAGAGTAGGAATGTCTTTTTCCTCCAGGCTGTCCCTGAAGAATGTGCCTTGTTTGAAGCTGGTTGATGCCCTTGGGGACCGCGGTCCTTTCTTTACCAGTGCACAGCCTCTTACAGTTTACAGCAGGGTCTCAGATACCCAGGCTCACTAGAGCTTTGCAGCAAGGGAGGAAGAATCAGGCTTTGGGTGGTCCTATCAGTGAGAGGCAGTCTGCTGTACCCCACACCTCAGCACCAGGGCTGCTCACAGAGAGGCTGAGCTGGGTGTGGAAGGCAGGACCGTCCAATACTCCTCTTGATCTTAGCCATGGCTGTCCAATGCTCAAGCTTGTCCTTGGCTAGGCACACAGCTTCCTTGTGTCCAGATGTCTTTGCCTTGTTCATTTTCTTGCCAGGGATCTAGGAGGTCTGGTTTCCCATCCCTCCAGATGTCCAGAGTATTTTTAGTGATGGGGTGTGTCGTGCCTGCAGTTTCTAGACACCGAGATAGCTCAGCCCAGCACTTGGCACCCACGGTTTGTCCTGGCTCACCGTCACGCCTACCCTCATTGTGGCTCGACACTCCTTCCTCCCCCTTCAATGCTCGCCTGATAGGAAGGGTGTGGTAGAGCCAGTGTTTGCATATGAGGGTGGACTGTGTGCTTATGGGTATGTATAGTTCCTTGGAGTGTGTGAAGGGGTTTGCCCATCTGTCTGGCACGGCTCCCAGGGTTTAGGGCAGGACAGGGGGGTGTTAGGAGACAGCTGGCGAGGCATTCCCAAACTCCTGCATCAGTGCATCCCTGTGGCAGTCACCTGGTCCACGCAGTGCTGGGCACATCGGCCCTACGCCACTGCCCAGGCTTATGCCTATCAACAGACACAGTCGGGACAGGAAGTAGGAACAGATGAGCACAGGAAGCTCCCGCGTGGCCCCACTGTGGCTGGGCCTTACCTTCCGGGCCCCTGGTGTCAGCCTTGACGCCTAGCTAGGCAGTCCTGGCCAAGTGTGGCCACCCTCCCCTGCACCATCATTGTTTAGGCTCTCCTGCAAGGTGCTCTTGACAAGTTGTTAAATCTCAGGGAAACAACCCCCCGACGTGGCCAGCCCAGGCTGTTAAGAGTTTCTCAGCGTGCTTTGTACAGCAGAAGAGAGGCCGAGTGTCTCCTCTGGCAGGACTTCTTCTCCCTCTTCCCAATGCTGCCACACAGAAAATCCCCTAAGGTTGGGAGCCACAGCATCACGGGAAATTCTTAGTCTTTTTTCTAAATCAGATTGAGAGGCCACTCTTACCGCATGTCTGGATGTGCTGGGCACCCTCTGTGTTTTAAAAAATACACTTCATGTATTTATGTATTGTGTGTGGACGTGCATGTGGCTGTGGAGGCCAGAGAATGGCTTGTAGGTGCTCTCACCGTCACCCCGTGGGATCTGGGGATGGGGTTCAGGTTGGCGTCAGGGGCCTTCATCACCTGCGCTGTCTCTATGGCCGTCCTACCTTTTATATATGGGATTTTACTGAACCTGGATGGCCTTGAACCCGCTATCCTCCTGCCTCAGAAGGGCTGATAGGTGAACACTCCCACACTTAGGGGTGAATTCATTTTTGTTACCGTTTACAAACACAAGCATGTGGACCCCAGGAAACTAGTGGGTAGTTATCAGGACTGCCCTGGGCAGTATGATCACAGAGAGGGAACCTCTTGCCAACTAGCGCCCGAGCCAACAGTTGTGCCACACCCCGTCCTTAAAGCCAGCCACCTGTCTTATCAGGTACTGCTCCCAGTGGGTTGGGAGCAGCCCCCCCACAGTGCCCTGATGATCCCCACACCCTCGGTGTTTGCAAAGGGAAGGCAGTGCAGCTCCTCCATGCAGGAACCCTGTCCACTCTCACGTGCATTCACCACGGGACACAGGCTGCCCATCACCCAGGAGACGCCCTCCTTTACCCGTCAGAACTTACGTGTTTTTATTTATATTTAATATTTAAAAAAATTTGTTTTTGTGCGTATGGGTGTTCTGCCTGCATGCATGCATGCTGTGTGCATGCCCGGTGCCCACAGAGGTCAGAACAAGAGGTACAGACGGTTGTAAGCCGTCCTGTGGGTGTTGGCTGAGGAGTCTGAGTCCTCTGGAAAGTCAGCCAGTAATTTTACCTGCTAAGCCGTCTCTCCAGCCTCCCACCCCGTTTTTGAGATAGGGCTTCACTATGTAGCCCAGGCTGGTCACACAGCCCTGACTCACAGAGCTCACCTGCCTTTTCCTCCTGAGCGCTGGGACGCTTCCAGGGGCTGTATGTGCTGTATGCCTTTAGGCACGCACAGCCACGGTCAGCCCTGTCGTTACTTGAACTCGCAGAGAGGCCGGGGCACAGCTCGGAGGGAGAGTGTCTAGCACAAGGTCTTGGGTTCCATCCCAAGCACTAAGAACATCTCTCTCTTCCTTAAGCAAATGCGGGGCTGTGGAGGCGACTCAGTCCGTAGAGGGCTCGCTTAGCGTGGACAAAATCCTGGGCTTGATTTGCAGCACCATGAAAACCAGACACGGCACAGGCCTGTTATCCACGACTCAGGAGGTGGGACTGAGGGTCAGGAGTTCACGTCTGAGGCCAGCCTTGGCTGCAGGAGACCTTGTCTTGATGAGTGGATGGAATGATAAAGAAAACACAGTTCTTACTAAGATGAGGGAACCTGGGAGAATGGAAGACAGGATTTCTGAAATCTAGCTAGCCCTGAAGAGGTAGGTTCTCCATCTGGAGATTCAACCGACCAAGAGTAGAAAAAGCATCCAGGAGGGAGGATTGAACCTGTGTCCCACACCTTCCAAGTTCTGCCTTGCACTGACGACCGAAATGAAACAGTCTAACATGTAGCACTTACACAGTATTGAAAGCAGGCTAGAGCCGACTCAGAGAATGAGGAAGAGCTCAGTTGGGGTGGCCTGCACTTGTAGTGCAGCTCCCGAGAGGCCGAGGCAGGAGGATCGTGCGTTCAGTGCCAGCTTGGTCTATACAGCCAGACTTTGTCTCAAACCAAAAACAAAAACAAAAACCAACCAACCAACCAAACAAAGAATGAAACAAATCAAGTAAAACCAAACAAAATGGAAGGCAAGTTACAGGAGGGTGTGGTGGGGTTCAGTGCAGTCCCTCCCCCATTTTATCTGGGAGACTGAGATTCTGAGGATTTTGGCACTCCAGGGGTTCCTGAGTCGGTTCCCACAGGGGCTGGGAGATGGCTGTGCCTGCTCCCCGGGCTTGTGCTCACAGCCCACTGATGGCCCTGGCACGCAGGTTTGGGCCTCAGAACCACCAATGTCCATTTGACACACCGGATTTATAATGTATAAGCTAGGTTAAAAAATAAACTACTTCCTGTGTTTGAGTGGGCCAGACAGGCAAGTGATACACAGTTTGTGAGCCCAAGAGGGCCCTGGCCTGCCCTGTGGCCTGGCGTCTCTTGTAAAGGGCAACTGGGCTGTGTCTTCTTGTGAGCTGTCCTAGGCGGTGTCTGTGTCAGGCTCACAGGCATACACACTTCACCGTGGCACAGAGGGTGTTGGTTCTTTTGTCTGCTCCCCTTCCCGAAAGGTAGGTAAGCTGCTGGCCACCGGCTCAGCTCCTAGAAGGAGAGCTCAGGGTGGTGTGTCCGCAGGTCCAAGCAGGTCTTCAGTCAGGGGCTGAGAGCCCAGCCAGAAATGATTTCTAGGGAGGCGGTTTTCAGTGAATACAGTTCCGTGTATTGAAGCATGGAGAGCCATGTTTATAGGGTAGAGGGAAGGGCCATTGGTTAAGGTAGTGGTACCAGGGCAGCTCCATTTGCTTGGGGGAGGCTCACAACCAGGGCTAGGTAGCCGGATTGTCATTGGCTGGGACCAAAGTCCTGGGGGAGCCTCTTCTGCTTGGGCAGTGGCCTCACAGGGCCAGAGGAAGACGCCTTACCTTATGAGGAGAGGAGCCCAGCCTTCTAGTCACAGAGGTCAGATGAGCATCAGCCAGGCCGGTTCCTTGAGGAGGCGGGGTCTGATCAGTGCTCTCCTGTGAAGGCAGCAGCCCTGGAGCTCGCTGGGATTTGTCAGAGTAGGAGGGGAGCAGCTGCACAGCTTCCGCTCTCAGGGTGAGGATTCCAGGGTTCAAAGCAAGCTTCAACGCTCTCTTAGCTCTGGGACAGCCCCACAAAAGGGCAGGGGACCACATATTGTCATAGTTCTGCTTTGACATCCACTGCATTGGGAGGAAGGGAGAGGGGAGGTTCAGTGGGCCTGGCAGCAAAGGTGCTGCCTCTTCAGAGTCTGCCTGACACAGCTGGTCCCTGGTGCGTCTCCCCTCCTTGTAGTACAGACCCTTTCTCCTGTCTGCCCCCGCTCCGGGCCCCATAGCTGTGGATATAGTCGTTAATATTCCTAGAATGTTTCAGCCTCCGAGACTTAGTGCTGACCGAGCTCACTCCGACAGCTGACTTCTGAATCATCTCTTTTCACTCTGAGCTGTACTGTGAACTCCGAACTGTAAACTGTAAGCCATCTGCTTCTGACTCTCTGCTTTCTCTCTCAGCTTATTCTGGACTGGCTCTGCTCTTCTCGGCCTCCACTCTGCTTCCACCCTGCTTCTCTCTCTGAGCTCCGCCTCTCTCTGCTTCCACCTCACTTATACCTTGCTTCCCTCTCTGAACTCTCTCTCTACACTCTGATTCTACTCCTTGCTCCTCTCTACTAAGATCTGCCTCCACTGACTGCTCCCTTTACATCCTGAGAGAGTTGGGATTAAAGGCATGTACTATGTTGCATTAACCACAGAAATCCCTTTCACCTAACAGAGGACAGGATTAGTCTGATTAACATTCCCTCTGCATTCCAGCTGGATCGCACAGGTCTCTGAATGTGATCCCTTCCTAGCTAGCACATAGACCTTTCAATGTGATACTTTTCTAGAGAAGCCATGCTACTGGATTAAAGATTAGATGTTCCTCTATAAGCTCCACCCTTGAGACTGTGGGGACTGCCAGTCACAGGATAGCTTTTTTGGGCTCTGACATGACAGGGTTGATGTGGGCCAGCCTTGGCTAACCACACAGCCCTTTGCTCTTTTTTTTTTTTTTTTTTAAAGCAGGGTTTCCCTGTGTAGCCCTGGTAGTCCTGGAACTCTGCTCTGTAGACCAGGCTGGCCTTGAACTCAGAGATCTGCCTGCCTCTGTCTTGAGTGCGGGGATTAAAGGCGTGCGCCACCACCATGCCAGGTCCTTTGCTCTTTTCTGTCTGAGGCATTCTGCCCTTTAGCTACACCCCAGGGTCAGGTATTCCATGAGAAATACCCAGCTCCCTAGGTTTTCCTGATACCCGGCACAGGGTCTTCCCTTAGTGGGTATGGCGGTGTTTCTTGGCTGTCGATCTGAGACATCCAGGAAGAGGAACCTCAATTGAGGAACCGCCTCCATCAGCCCACGGAAAAAGTGGGGTATTTTCTTGATTGCTAACCGAAGGAGGAGGGCCCAGCCCACCGTGGGCTGTGCTACCCCTCGGCAGGTGTGTCTGGGGTAGCTGAGCAAGCAGTGCACAGCGTTCCTTCATGGTCTCTCTTCAGTTCCTGCCTCTAGGTTCCTGCCTTGGCGTACCTCGATAGTGGACTGTGAGCCAAATAAACCCTTTCCTCCCTAAGTCGCGTCTGGTCCGAGTGTTTTATCTTAGCAACAGAGAAGCAAACTAATACATAGTGCCTTTTCTTTTTTAGTAGCCCTGGCTGGCCTCAAACTACATGTAGCCAAGGATGACCTTGAACTCCTGATCCTCCTGCCTCCACCTCCAGAGTGCTGGGATTACAGGAGTGAGCCGCTTACAATGCAGTGCTGGGGAGCAGTCTCTGGGTTTCCTCCATAGCTGTACCACTGAGAGTCAGCGTGCTCGCCCGTCCTTCCTGTGTGTTCAGCTCCAGCTGTCGACTTGACCAAACAGCATCACCTGGAGAGAGGGAACCTCAGCGGAGGAACTTCCTCCGTGGCCACATCTGTGAGGCATTTTCTTGATTGTTAACAGATGCGAGAGGCCCAGCCCACCTGCCAGGGCTGGCCTGGCAAGTCGGACAGTACCTGGATGGAGAGTGGGACTGAAGGGTTTTATGAGGAGAGGGGAAAAGAGACGCGAGGGAAAAGAAGTAGGCCAGACACACACAGTATCATTGAGCTCAGATGGAATGGAGCTGAAATTTTATTTTTCTCTCCAAACTTATACCCCTTTCATCAGGGGGCTACGTGCAGTTACAGGGATTAGAACCAAGGTGTTAATTACAGGGTGAGACAGTGCATAGGTAAAAACATCCTGAAGCCCAGATAGGTATCAGAACAAAGCATCTTCCCTGCTGAGGTGGGATGCTTACCTAGGGGAGGTAGCCTCTCTCCAGTGGAGTTAGATGCTTAGAACAATAGGGTCTCTGGATGAAGTTAAATGTTTAGCCCTTCAGGGGGCTTTGGCTTCCCTGTAAACAAGCCGCTCTCGGGCAATCATTAATATTTTCATGACTCAGTTTTGCTCAAAAGATCTCCCAATACAGGAACTAGGCGATTTTAGCCAGAGGCTCACAGCAGAGTCTAGGCCCAGAGTCTGAAGGGCTCACCACACCCACCGTGGTAGTGCCAGCCCTGGGCAGGCGCCCCGGCTACGTGAGGAAGGAGCGTGGGAGCCAGCAGAGCCAGAGCAGCGTTTCTCTGCCTTCTGCTTCCCGCTCCTGCCTTGGATTCCTGTCTTGGCTTCCCGCGACCATGGACTGTAGCCTGTAAGGTGAAATGAATCCTTCCCTCCCCAGGTTGCTTTCAGTCACGGTGTTTCCCAGACGGCACAGGTAACCCCCCCCCCACGGTGTTTATTACACTGACGAGGGCCGGCTGGCCCACGAGTGTCAGGGGGTGTGCGGCTGACATTAGGATCCACTCAGTGTTGGGAAGTCTATAAATCTGGGCACGTCTCACGCCATGTGCCACGGAGGAATTTCATGACCCTAAATGTCAGAGTGTACTTTCACAAAACCCAAATTGGAGTTTAGGTACTCAACTACCTCTGTCTGTCCCAGGATGCAGTGCCAGTCCTGGCCCAGCCTGAGGGCTGTGCTGGCTGGCCTCCGCCCGCCCACTGGGTACTATTTCTATATTAAGCTCTCTGGTTAGCCGGTGGTGCATCCTTGTAAGTAATGACCATTAGCTCCTCTGCAGCAATGTCTCTCAAGCTCCAGGGGGCGGGGACTGCTCCCTCTGCTTGGTTCTCACTGCTGCTTCAGGCCTCAGGTGAGGAGGCCCTAGGAGGTGGCCAATAAACCACTAAGCAAGGAGACCCTGGCACGGAGATTACAAATAAGGTCTTCTCAGAGGAAAAATAGAGTCTGGGGACGTAGCTCAGCCGAGTGCTTACCAAGCACACGCAATGCCCCTAGTTCAACCCTCAGAATCACGGAAACCAGGAGTGGTAGCATCTGCCCATTGTCCCAGCACGTGGAAGGCGGTCTCTCCTTGCAGTTCTGGTGCCCAAGAACTCGCTCTGCAGTGAGTTCCGGCTGGCCTGGATGCTGGGTGTGAGGTTTGTGAGCTGCCCTGAGAAATGATATTTCTGCCTTTAGGAGATAGTCTGTCTCTGTGCCTTCTCTTCCGTGTCACAGGGCACCACGGCCACTTCCCACGGGAGCAGCAAGAAGGCAGAGAGCAGAGAAGGCACCTGTCTGCTCGTGGCTGCCTCCCTCTTGGCGAGGAGGCTTTGCCACTCCCCGTTGTGTTGTAAATAAAATTGGGAGAGAGAGAAACACTCTTTATTATTATTATTATTATTATTATTATTATTATTATTATTATTAAAGATTTACTTTTATTTTTTATGTTTGGGTGTTTTGCCTACGTGTATGACTGTGCACCACGTGAGCGTAATGCCCGCAGAGGCCACAAGAGGGCGTCTGGTTCCCCGTGGCTGCGGGCGCCATGCTGGTGCTGGGAACCCAACCTGAGCCCCCTTGATCAGCAGGTGCTCTTAGCCACCAAGCCATCTCTACAGCCCCCTCTTCGTCACTCCTGTGACAGCCGCCTCATCTGATCCTCTGAATCTGTTCTCTGGGAGGCAGGCTCAGTGGTTTGGGAGGCCTAGCATTTGGTGGTGGGGTTTGGATCAGAGGAACAGACTTGCCCAAGCTTTGCCAGACGACCTAACCTGTCCTCTGCCCCTTAGCAGAGACCCGGGAATGGAGGAGACACCGAACAGAGTCTCTCCTCGGCGGTGGAAGGGCAAGGCCACGCCTTGCTCGGGCTGCATGGGTCTCTTTACAAGGTTGGGGCACCACCTGGCGGACATTTTGGGAACTGTCTTGCCACGTAAGGAGCAGTTCCCTACTGCGTTTCAAAAGCGAGCTTACCTTTGGGGTTGACCTGGATAGCAACAGCGTGAGTACCTTGGAGAGAGCTTTTGGTTTAAAATACCACATTTTCAAATAGAAGCAGGAGCCAGGCAGCCCAGGTAAGAGTGGAGTAAGACACTGGACAGACACTCTTGGTTTGCCCTTGAACAACTTCAGACTATTCTTCATGTTCACGAAACACTGTGAGAGGTGTGGGCCCTTCATCTTCCGCTGCGAGGGGAGTGGAGGCACAGGATGGCTTGCTTCCGTCTCCAGGTAAGATGGTTTCAATGGGACAGAAGGGGTCGGTGAGGACCGAGCAGACAGTATCATTTGTCTTATATAAAGGGTAGTCAGGAATTAATCTCAACACTTGGGAGGCAGAAGCAGGTCTATGAGTTCGAGGCCAGCCAGGTCTACATCGTGAGACCCTGTCTCAGAAAAAAGAATAAAGGAAAAACTGAATGAAAATGCGGACATGACGTCTCCTAGGTGTGGTTGAGGAGAAGGCTTTCATTGTAGACGTGAGAGAGTGCAGTCGGAGCAGAGAGAGCGCGTAGTGCGTCTAACATGGCCAGCAGAGTAGACCAGGCAGAGAGGGAGAGGGGGGGAAGGGAGGGGGCAGGAGAGGGACCAGGAGGCTAGAACGGAGGACTAAGGGGGCCCATGGCAGAAATGACAGGTTTTTATAGGAAAGAGAAGCTGGGGGAGGGAAACTCAGGGGCTGGAGAGGGTTAGGGTAGGGGTGTTTGTGTGTGGGGGGGTGGGAGATAGGGAGAGAGGAGGGAGAGGAAGAGAGAGGGAGAGAGGAGGGAGAGGAAGAGAGAGGGGGGGAGAAGGAGAGAGAGGGGGACAGAGGGAAAGAGAGAGAGGGAGAGAGAGGGGGAAGAGAGGGAGGGAGAGGTGCTGAGAGGGCTCAGGGCTCTGTAAGGGGACTCGCCCTGCTGGGAGCCTGGCGGCAGTCAGCCTGTGCTTTGGTTTGTCAAGCAGACACCGCGGTTAGCGGTTAGTGGACCTGCCAAAAACATACAAACGCAGCCAGCACCTCTCACTCTGTCTCTCCTCGGGCTAAAGCCCTTCACTCCTGGGGAGGAATCTGAAGAGCTAGAGCCCATGTTTCCAAGTCCCCCACTGAATGGCCTAAGCCCATGGCCAGCGGCTGCTGTCCCCCTCTACCCGCTGAGGTGGGGGAGGGGCTTTAAAGGCTGCACTGCTCAAGGTGGTGGCCGCTAGTCACAGGCGGCTCCTGAGCGCTTCAAATGCAGCAGGTCTGCTCTGAGACTGTGCTAAATCACGTATCAGACGCGGAAGCCTTGCTAGAAAAGGCAGCGGGGTATTTTAACAGTGAGTGTGTGGGGCTAGGGGAGGGCTGGAGGGTGGCTCAGGCAGTAAAAAGTCTGCCGTGGAAGCCAGAGGACCAGGGTGCAGCTCTCAAGAGTAGTGTTTTCATATGTGTTCCACCTGTGATCTCAGGGTTGGGGTGGTGGAGGTGGAGATGGCTGGATCCATGGTGCTTACGGGCCAGGAAGTCCAGCCAAACCGACAGTCTCCAGGTTCACTGGGAAGCCCTGTCTCAGGTTCAGGGCTGGTGAGAAGGTTGAGCAGGTAAAGGTGCTCTCTCGGAGCCTGAGGACTGGAGCTGGGTCCCTGAGTGGTGGAAGGAAAGAATCAGCTCCTGAGCGTTGTCCTCTGACCTCCACACACGAGCTGTGGCACCTGTGTGCCCACACAAGCATACGCACACAAAACAAGTAGGTGTAAAAAGGGTAAGGTAGAGAGTGACAGAGACCCCAGATGTTGGTCTTCACACACACAGGCACGCCTGCACATGCATGTGTGCACACCCACATGCGCACACCAACATGCTTGTATGTTGGTTACATGTTGGATCAGGATGCACTGGATTATACAGAGAATCACTTTAAACTTGATTTCAGTGATTTCCCCCAGGCCTGCAGCGTGGGGGGGGGTAAGAGGGGCGTTTCCCCCAGGCCTGCAGCGTGGAGGGGGGGTAAGAGGGGCCAGTGATCAAGATCAGCCTAGTAAGCCCTGTCTAAACCAGAACCAAGACAAAACCAAAATTACCCTGCTTCTTTTTACTTTTAAAATGGTTATGGTTATGATCTGAGGGGGTGACACATGCCTTTAATTCCAGCACTCAGGAGGAGCTCTGGGGGTGTGATCAGTTTGGTCTATATAATGAATTCCAGGACAGCCAGGCTACACAGTAGCCTGCCTCCTTCTCTCTCTCCTTCTCTCTCCCTCCCCCTTCCCCTCTCCCTCTTTCTTTTTCTCTTCTACAGGTGGCTTTCATATATGGCTTATTCTTTTGTCCAGTACAGATTGTTGGAGTGTCTGCCAGCACCTCTCAGTGTTGAGGAGAAACTGAGTCAGGAGGAAGCTGTGGACCTCTTTTTTGTGCCCTTTCCTGGTTCCTCAGGCTGGAGTCAGGCAGCCTCTTCTCTCAACTCTGCCCCTGTAGCCACCCAGGAACGTGGTTCCAGAGTGGTAGAGGTTTCAACTTTTCAGTAGAGATCTGAAGTTTATGTGAGATCTGATTTTTAAATGCTACTAGCCCAAATGTTTAAGGAATCCACCTTGGCCAAGCTCACACGAGTCCCTGGGAACTGACCCGGAACAGGTAGACAGAATCGGAGAGGCAGGCTTGCCACGGTGATGCTGGCATAGGACCCCAAGTCGGAAGAGATGGTTGAGAAAGGGACACGAAAGGGACACCACCACCAAGCCCAGCTCCTGTCTTTGTCTGACAGACTTAGAGAGTCATTGCTGGTCTTGGGACACAGTGCCGGGGGCGTGGGGACTCAGGACACAGAAGTGTAGCAGAGGGAGACTGGGATTGCTATAAAGATCCTGATAGTCTTTGTTTAGTATTACACGCGCTGCACTGATTTAATAAGTAAAAATGGACATGGCGAAGAACAACGTAGAACAACTTCCTCGCCTTTAGCGGGGCCTGCACCAGGCTAATGAACACAACCTGAAACACAGGCAGTTCTCCTTGTTCTCAAGGCAGTGAGAAAGTTTCCCGGCACTTAATGATATTCACAGAGCCACAGATACACATCTAAGCATGGAGCCAATCTTCAGCTTGGGGGTAGAACGCCCCATCTTTGTGAAAGGGGAAAAGTTGCTATCTTTAGAAAGGCAAGTGAACAACAGTAAGTGGAATTACTATTCGTTATGCAACAGGGCCCTGAGACCTTAGCACAACTGACTCCATGACAGAAGTGCCATTCAGACTGTAAGACTCAGCACATAGACAGCACCGCCTGCCAGAACTAAGACAAAGGCCTCGTCCATCAAAGTCCATGCAGTTCTGGGAAAGTCTAACCTTGCTTTTTGGCTTCAGTAGTTCTGCTTCTGGCTAACTGTTCTTGTTAACTGAATATGTCAACCCAGAATATTATTTTTGTGATTAAAAGTTCAACTCCAAGAAAGGCTTGGATCCCAAACATCCAGTTTGGTTGCCAGCTGGTTAATCGACTTTCAATTTGTTTAAAGTCACATCTGAGCAGTCTCCGCGGCGAACACCAGGCATTTGCTCCCATTCTGTGAGTGCTTGAATGGGGCCAGAGGATAACTTTGTGGAGCTGGTTCTCTCCGGCTACCTTCCTGTGAGTTCTGGGATTGGAATCATGTCACCAGGCTTGCATGGCAACTGACTTTACCTATTCTAGGGGCCACCTTGCAAGCCCATTTGTAGTTTATTTTGCTTAATTAATTTTTTAGAGACAGGGTTTCTCTGTTGTAGCTCTGGCTGTCCTGGAACTCACTCTGTAGACCAGGCTGGCCTGGAACTCACAGAGATCCAGCTGCCTCTGCCTCTCGAGTGCTGGGATTAAAGGCGTGCGCCACTGCCACTCTGGCCCCATTTGAAGTCTTAAAAAGATAAGCTATGAAGTCTGTCCTTTCTCTCTTAATCCCAAAGAAAGTCAGGTTTGTTCCAGGGATGAACATCTGAAATACTTGATTGGTGAGCCTCTCTCCAGTTGTGCCTTCGTCTCTGTTGGCATCTGTACGAGAGAATCTGGTGGTCAGACCCGTCTTCTGCCAGATTGCCTACCCTTTCCACACAATGGCCAGGAGGGTATGCCTTTCCCCACATCGCCCTTTTAAACCTCCTTTGCGCTAACACGATGAGGGCTGCGGATCGGACACCGGAACTTCCACTGTCTTGGGTTTTCCTGACCCGGAACTCACTCTGTAGACCAGAGACCAGTGTTTCATCTTTGCCCCACAGCCCAGCCCGCTTAGGCTGTTACACCCCTGAAAGGCGGCTCTGGGCTCTAGGGTGGAGCGAGTGTGCTCGGGTGGACAGGAGGCACCACACGCCCACCAGGGGGCAGCAGAGGCGCACGGAGGAAGCTGCTCTGGAGGCAGCTCTACGGCCGCGGCCCTCGTCCAGCCTGTCTCTGGCCACAGCGGCAGGCTTTGTACTAATCAGAGGGAGTTCCCATTGCTTTGGGTAGAGCATGCCGTGGTGAGTGACTTTTGGGTGGATGTTAGTCTCTCTCCATCCGGGTCCCTTACCCTGTATTGTCACGGGGTGGGTGGGAGGTGGAGCTGAGTGCCAAGGTATGAGCGATACCCTGGGCAGCCTTGCTGCTGAAGGAGCGTGTCTTCTGCTCCCGGGGCACTGCAGGTTTGAATATTAGAGAGACACCAAGGGTTTCCCAGGGTGCCACATTGCCTTGCTTGCTGCTGTCCTCCATCTGTCCAGCAGGGGGCAGTACCTGGCTGCTGGAGCCAAGCTCCGTCATTATCCACGCCTCCCAGGGCTCCAGGGGCAGGCATCAGAGGAGCATAGCTGGCCTCTGTGAGTCAGCAGCTCAGAGGCCCAGCACCGTGTGGTTCCTGGGGCTCAGAGAGTCAGGCAACACGGGGTAGATCCAGAGTGGAGCTTCAGTGCCTAGCCTTCCAGTTTGGCATGTGTCCCTCCGCACTCCCTCCAGCGGGAGCACCCAGGGGAGCCTACCTGGCCTCGCTGAAGACCACTCCTGCAGCTGCTCCACCCCCCTCCCCTGCTGCCACCAGCGGCTGAGCGTGCAGGATCCGTGAAGGAACCATGCACCCGTTGCTCTTCTCTTTTGTGTATGCCTGACCCAATCATGCCTCCAGCATCTGGCCTGCCCTTTGGTGGGCGTTTAGTCTCTTAATTCAGAGTTGGCTTTCTCTGTCTTTCTCTGCCCCAGGAGACTGTGCTCCCCAATTCCTGTATCCCCACAAGGTCCTTCTCCCTTAACCCACACTGAACTAGGCCAGGGCCTCTGTGTCCTGAGTGTAACCGGTGTCCCTGTGCCTGACAGGGAAGGGTGATCGTGAATACCTGCTGTCTAATGGAAGCAAGGCTGCCGTGTGTTCTCTGCCCTCTGCAGCTTCAGCCTTCCCATCCGGGGAAGATCCGCAGGGAGTCACGTGTCTGTGTATGTTCGTGCATGTGCGCCGGGGCGCCTTGGGACCGGAAGCCACGGCAAGCGTGTGTAGAGGTTGTATGAGCACAGGCACAGACAGGAATAGACAGGCACGGCAGACATGCTCACACGGAACCAGGAAACACGAGGCTCTGGACACAGAGGCAGACGGATGTTTGAGAGAGACATTTGTTGAAGTGTCTCTGCACAGAGAGAAACACCGTATCGGGTACAGAGCCACGGAGTCTCACAGCCTGGCATGACTCTACTGACACCCAGTATAGAAGTGGAGCCAGCCAAAGGCCCACAGTGGGGCTACTTGACTGTTAGCCAGCAGAGTGGCAGGGAGGGGAGCCCCACACCTTCACCCCTTCCCTCCAAGGGTTTGGGTCTGCCCAGTGCTGCTCGAGGGACTTTCCTGACTCTTAAAAAAAGTGTGTGTGTGCATATGTGTGCATGAGTGTGCATGCATTATGTGCATGTGTGCATACACATATATGTGTACATGTGTGTAGGTGCATATGTGTGAATGTGCATATGTGTATGTGCATGTATGTGTGTATATGCATACATGTGTGCGTGTATGTGCATGTATGTGTATATGTATATGTGTGCATGTGTATGTGCATGTATGTGTGTGTATATGCATACGTGTGTGTATGTACATGTGTGTGCATGTGTATGTGCATGTATGTGTGCATGTGTATGTGCATGTATGTGTATGTGTATATGTGTACATGTGTATGTGCATGTGTGTGCATATGTGTACATGTGTATGTGTACATGTATGTGTACTCATGGAGGCCAGAAGAAGGCCGTTGGACCCCCTGGTACTGGTGGCTGAGAACCACCTGATTCCAGGGCTGGGAACTGAACCGGGGTTCTCTAGGAGAGCAGACTATTTTCCACTGACCCATGCTCCAGCCCCACTTCCTGAATCTTCACCCCTGTTCTGATACCTCTTCTACCATTGTTGTTACTGCCCTGCCGCCTGCAGCTCTGGCTCTGCCAGGCCCTGCGAAGTTGCTCTTGGACAGCAGGCCTCAGCAGGTTCACCACAGCGCCTGAGAAGCCCATGGCTCTGCCCTGCAACCGCTGTTTCTGCTCTCCTTCCCCTGGCCCAGCTGGTCCGTGAGAGGACACTGCTTCTGCAATGACATCTCCTAGGCGTTCTGTCACCAGGAAGCTGCTTGAGATTGTGGGGTCAGTGTTGGTGGAGAGGGAAAGAACGGAAGGCCCCAGGTATGGGGAAGCTCTGACGGAGTGGCCCCTTCCCCCGGGGTCTAGCTAGCAGGGCCTCTCCTTCGGGCCTCAGCCCTGCTGTCGAGAACCTGTTCCCCCTCCTACCATGGGCCTACCAACAAGGGCCAGCCCATCTGGCCCAGGCCAGATGCTGAGGTGGCAGGCAGAGGAGGGGGTGGGGTGCGGCGTGCTGGGGCACCGGGCAGCCTGCCCTGTGCTGAGCTGGCAGCTGGTCCCAGGAGCAGGTGGGGCCGCGCCCGAGCAGGCTGGGGCAGGCAGGGCAAGCCTGCCTCCAGCAGGGAGGGGAGAGGTGATGGGGCAAGCCTGGGCTTTGTTTTTGCCAAGGTGGAAGGTTGTGGGGGCAGTGGTGTGTCCTGTGGGGATTCCTGTGTGGGGGAAACCTGCGACGTTTGTAGCCTGTGCACACTTATCTCTGATTCATGATTCACACGTGCGTCTGTGCATCCATGGGTCTAGGCAAGGCGTAGTGGGCGTTGTGTGAGGGTCTGGAATGGATGTAAGTCTGTGGGAAGGCCAAGTCCCAAAGGACTGTCCTCTGTGCCCTGTTGTCGCCAAGACCCGTGTGACTTTTGTGTTCAGGGAAGACATGCACGGGAGTCAGCACTCAGGTGGTTTTCCTGAAGGCATGCGTATGTGTGTGTGTGCGTGTGTGTGTGTGTGCGTGTACGTGTGTGTGTACGTGTGTGCGTGTGTGTGTGTACGTGTGTGTATGTGTGTGTGCGTGTGTGTGTGTACGTGTGTGTGTACGTGTGTGTGTACGTGTGCGCGTGTGTGTGCGTGTGTGTGTGTACGTGTGTGTGCGTGTGCGTGTACGTGTGTGTGCGCGTGTGTGTACTGTGTGTGTGTACGTGTGTGTGTACGTGTGTGTGTACGTGTGTGTGCGTGTGTGTACTGTGTGTGTGTACGTGTGTGTGTGCGTGTGTGCGTGTGCGTGTGTGTGTGCGTGTGTGTGTCCCTCTCTATGTATGTGGGTAGCCCAGGTGTTAGGCCCAGGGCCGTAGCTGGGACCTGTCATGTGAGTGCTCAGGGAACAGAGGGCTTGCAATTCTAGGCTGAGACTTAGCCAGTCCAGCAGCACCCAGGAGCGGTTGGTCCCCGTGCTTCCGGTTGTCCCTTCCCAGCACCCTCCTGCTGGCTTTGTGTGTGATGACCCATGAACTCAGTCTCGCCATGCTGTGTCTGTGATGTAGCTCTGTTTTAGGGAGTGAACGTGGCCCCCACGGAGCAGGAGCATGCTCTAACACTGAGCTGTGTCCTGACTTATTGTTTAGCTCTAACACTGAGCTGTGTCCTGACTTATTGTTTAGCTCTAACACTGAGCTGTGTCCTGACTTATTGTTTACTTACAATTTTTTTCAGTCAGGGTTTCACTAAGTTGCCCAAACTGGCTCTTTATCAGGCAGGTCTCCAACTTTCTTTTCTCTTGCTTCAGCCTGTTAGGGGTGGGATTATTGGCTTTTGTCACTGGGTCTAGCTCACTTTGAGTTGTTTTCTAACACCCACTTTATCTTATAACTTAGGCACTGGCCACTGGAAAGTACTGGTCACAAAGTCGGCAGAGCATCTGAATGTTGGTGTATTTTCTTATATGATGTAGAAAGTTGCGTTAAACACTAAAACCATTATATATTGTGTATATCGCTTTTTGGAGGTGTGTGTGTGTGTGTGTGTATGTGTGTGTGTGTAGTATGTGTATGTGTGTGTGTGTATGTGTGTGTGTGTGTGTGAGTATATATGAGTGTGTGTGGTGTATGTGTGTGTATGTGTGTGTGTATGAGTGTGTATGTGGTGTGCATGTGTGTGTGTGCATGTGTGTGTGTGGTGTATATGTGTGTGTGGTGTGTGTATATGAGTGTGTGTGTGGTGTATGTGTGTGTGTGTGAGTATATATGAGTGTGTGTGTGGTGTATGTGTGTGTATGTGTGTGTGTATGAGTGTGTGTACATGTGTGTGTGTGGGTGTGTATGTGTGTGTGGTGTGTGTATATGAGTGTGTGTGTGGTGTATGTGTGTGTGTGTGAGTATATATGAGTGTGTGTGTGGTGTATGTGTGTGTATGTGTGTGTGTGTGAGTATATATGAGTGTGTGTGTGGTGTATGTGTGTGTATGTGTGTGTGTGTGAGTATATATGAGTGTGTGTGGTGTATGTGTGTGTATGTGTGTGTGTATGAGTGTGTATGTGGTGTGCATGTGTGTGTGTGCATGTGTGTGTGTGGTGTGTATGTGTGTATGTGTGTGTGTGTGAGTATATATGAGTGTGTGTGTGGTGTATGTGTGTGTATGTGTGTGGTGTGTGTGTATGTGTGTGTGTGTGAGTATATATGAGTGTGTGTGTGGTGTATGTGTGTGTATGTGTGTGTGTATGAGTGTGTATGTGGTGTGCATGTGTGTGTGTGCATGTGTGTGTGTGGTGTGTATGTGTGTGTGGTGTGTGTATATGAGTGTGTGTATGTGTGTGTGTGTGGTGTATGTGTGTGTGTGCATGTGTGTGAGCATGTGTATGTGTGTAGACCAGAGGTTGATTACAGGTGTCTTCCTTGATTGCTGCCTGCTCTATTTACTGAGGCAGGGTCTCTTGCTGAGCATGGAGTTTGCCAGGGTCTGGGTACATTGCCCCATCTCTGCATCTCACAGCCTGGAGGGATCTTCTCTGGGGAGTGCTGAAGCTTGGCTTAAAGTAGGCCATGAATCCTCCTCTCTGGCCCCAGACAGGGTTTCTCTGTGAGGCCTTTGCTGTCCTGGAATTTGCTCTGTGACCAGGCTGGCCTCCAACTCACAGAGATCCCCTGCCTCTGCCTCCTGAGTGCTGGGTTTTGAGGATCCAAACTCTAGCCCTTTTCCTTTTTGACAAGCTCTTTACCCATTGAGCTATTTGAGAGAGGGTCTCCCAGTGAACATGGTGCTCACTAATTATGCTGGGTTGGCTGGCCAGGGGTCCCAGGGAGCTGCCTGTCTCCACCTCCCCAGGGCTGAGAACCCGGCCTTCATGTGGTGCCAGGGATTGGAACTCAGCAAGCACTTTACCCACTGAGCTCCCTTCCTTTCAGCTGATCCCCCCAACCCCCACCTCACTATGTATTCCTAGCCTGAAGCCTAACAGTTTTAAAATCAGGTGTGTGTCACATGAAACATGCGTGTGCCTTGATGCACTTGCACATGACCTTTAGGCATTGATGATCCAAGCATGTCTAGCTTTCATTGCGTGTATGTGTGTGTGTGTGTGTGCATGCGTGTGCTTGTCCATGTGTGCACGAGAGTGAGTGTGTGTGTGTGTGTGTGTGTGTGGTGTCCTGTACAGACTGTGGGCTGAGCTGAGCTGACAGTGTCCTCCCTAGCTGGAGATTGGACACACCCTGTGACCCCCTCCAAAGCCCACATGGGTTGCTGGGTTGCTTCTTTCTGTTCCCTATTGTATTCCCTCCCTCAGCCTGGAGGAACCCTCGCTGGGGATGCCTTGTTGGGGCTGAGAGTGTGCTTCCCACATTTGCTGTAGTGTGGTGAGGTAGCTGCAGGTGACCAGCTAGGAACCTGGGCAGCCAGAGCTAGTGAAGGAGTTTATGGTGGCAACCTTGATGGCCCTGGGTTCAAATCAGGCTTTGTCTTTTCCTGTTTGCGTGAGAGAAGCCCTGAGTTTGGCCTCTGTGAAGGGGGCTGGTGGTCATCTCATTCAGTAGGTAGGAGGCTCACAAAAAGTCAGGGCAGTTGTGGGTCCCTTTCAGTTTAAAGTGACCCCCCCCAGCAGGTGTGCTTTGAGATTACATCAAGAGGGGTTTGGGGTCTTGCAGGACTGGCTGGCCAAGGGGCCACTGGGGGTCAAGGCTGTGGTGTATAAACTGGCCTGACCTACAAGGGCCCTTGGCCACCTGCAAGTAGGTAGAATTAGAGCAGAGTTCCTCAAGAATTCCTGAGACAGGCTGAAAACTGGTGTGGTTGAGAGCACAGAGAAGATCTGAAACCGGTGGCCCTGGAGACCAGAAAGGAACAATCTGTAGACCCCGGGAAGCCGGCCTGTCACGGAGCCTGCTCAGGTAAGGCCTGCAAACCTCAAGGGGAGGACAGGATACCTCCAGGACAGCTCCCCGCACCTCCCATTTCAAAGGTACAGAAGCCCCCCACCCCCTTCACTGCTTAGACAGAGCCACAGGGAACCCCCACACCCAGAGGCGAGGCTCTGCGCTCCCCCCTCCCCCAGGGGGCGACCCGCCGCCCCCACCGTCCCAGGGCGGCTCCCTGCTGACTCAGGCCGGCTTAGCGGGCGGGCCGGGTGGGAAGAGACCCGGCACCCGGCCAGAGCCGGGCGCGGCGGCGGGTGAGTCATCGCGGAGCGGGAGCGGTGGCGCCGCCCGGCCCCAGCGGCCGTGGGAGCTCGCGCACAGCCAATGGGAGCCTGCCACCCGGCCCGCGCCGCCACGCCCCCCGCAGCCCAGGCCGCGGTTCCCAGGTCCCGCGCCCCCACGGACCCCGACCCTGGCGACCCGCCCATCCCGCGGCCTCCTCCTCCCCGGGGAGGTGGGGTGGGGGCAGCTTCCACAGACCCTTCCTTGCCACGCCACCCGCGGGTTAGGGCACCCCACCGCCCCGGGAGGCCCTGCCGCCTGCAGCATGGGGGCTCTGGGTCCTTACTGCGCCCCTCTGGGCTGGGGTGCCCGCGCCTTCTGGAGGGGGACAGACTCCCTGTGTGCCAGGCTGTGCTGGCTGAACCCTGGCACTCTCTGCCAGCCTCCATGGCCAAAGTTCTCTGTTCCCAGGCAGCCACACCACCAGCTACTTCCGCTTCAGAGACTAGGGCCTTCATTGCTCCTGAGATAGGGACCCCAGATGTTGGAGGACCCCAGCCTTGGCACACTGACGCGCATACAGACTCATCTGCAGAGAAGCAGGCCCGACTGTCATGTGCTGGATAACATGGGAACAGCCAGAAGACCTTTCTTCTTACAGATAGATGTGAACTTGAAGTGTCTAGCAATCGACAAATCTGCAAGAAGGGTAGGTACGGTTCTCTCTCACACAGGTACAGCCCCACAAACAGGCAGACTGTGAGGACACACACAGCCGCCACCCACTCAGAACCCAGACACCGATACGCATCAACACAGGTGTATTTGCACAGATCTGCAGACACAACTACCCCCCCAACCACGAAAGCAGCAACCCCCACAGTGACCATAAAATCAAGCTTTACTGCCCAGGGTGTGGTGGGAACCAGCAGCCAGCTGGGCGGGGGCAGGGGGCCCCAGCGTCGGGCGGTGCCTGATCTGCTCTGCTCCCACTCAGCCCCAGGGTCAGGACGCCTTCACTCCCTAACACACCCTCCTCTGTCCCAAAGAGCAGTCACCCCATCCTTTCTCCACTGTGGCCTGAAATCAGGCCACACCCTCTTGCAGCAACTGAGCCCTAGGGTGCCCCCCCACCAAGAGTTTGTACCCTGCTAGCAGGGCCTGTGGCTCTCTGGGTTGACTTGGGGTCTGCAGAGCTGTTCCCTTCCCACCAGCCCTCTGGGTTGCAGGGTCTGGCTCTGAGAACCTGGCTGGAAGGCAACAGGGAGGACTTTGGGCCCTGCACAGTTTCCAGACAGCCTCTCTCCACTTTGCCCTGTGGTCCCTGTTCCCCGCTTTGGGGCTGCCAGGAATCTGAGGAGAGCACTTCAGAGAGAGCAAGGAGGAAGTGCCATGCCTGGGCTGGATTTACACCCTCTCCTGATGAGCGCAGGCCGTGTGGCCTAGCTTCCTTTAGTACTTCACCAGCGACCTTGCATCTCTTCCCCCTGAGCAGATTCCAGCACCAGCGTCTCTCAGTCCTGCCTTAGAGGTCGCACAGAGACTTCATGAGTGTGGCTGAGATTAAGAGCAGGGCTCCTGTCCTCCTGGCCAGAAAAGTCCTGAATGTTAGTCTGTTCTCTCCTATGGCCATTTTCCTGTGAACAGATCTGTGTCTGACTCCTGCCAAGGTCTGGGGTGGGAAATGAGAACCAGACGGGCCCTGGCCTTGTCCTCTATGCCTGAGAAGGAAGGAATGTCAGGCCCTGATGGAGGCTCATGCAGAGGCTAGACTGGTCATACCAGATAACAGGGCACACAGGTCCGGGGGAGCTTGGTAAGAGTCACCTGGAAAAGGGTTTGAGGGGGACGGGACAAACCAAAGGGATGCCTAGTCTGCATGGCTGGGGGTCTTGAAGGGGGCGATGCTTGTTCTGTTCCCTTCATGGTGTACTCGGCTGCTTCCAGCCCTCTGGACTGACTCTGGAGATGGCCACGAGGGACCAGGTGACTTGCTCGTGCCTGGTCCTTGATGCTGTATCTGTAGGGTAACCTCCAGGGCTGGACACTGGTCGTTTCCAAGGCCTGGACTCCCGAGGTGGGACGTGGAGAGCATTCCACTCCTCTGCCTCAAAACTCTCAGCCAAGCTTCCAGCCTCGGTACCCCTGTCCTGTCCCACAAAGCATCTCTGGAGGTCTTTGGAAGTCTTCTTTCAATATTTGGGCCCTCAGCAGTCCCCTTCCTCTTTTGTCTTCAGATTTTCTGTCCCCATTTTGCCCTAGGGCTTGGATGAGCCACAAGGGTGGGGTTCCCGGTTGGCAAGACTCAATTTTGCTGGCTGGGAGTTTTTCAGGGTGCTAATTAAAAGTAACCACCCAGAGAGAATGACTTCACTTGTTCACACACACACACCTTCTGCCCTGCCCTCTCTGGTGCCCCCATTCACACGCCTGAGCTCAGGTGGAAGAGCCCTCGGCAGATCGAGAGCCTCCGTGCATGTCAACAAGCCAAGTGCAGGCTCAGAGCATTTTTTGGCATTTCCCCTCCCAGTCCAATGTTGCTGCGGTTGCATTTCCCCTGATCTCTCTCCCAGCTGAACTGGACAGGCAGAAACCGACTCTGGGTGGGAAGAGAGATGGTGTCCTCCCAGGTCGGGGCCCCCCCTAGATCCGCTGCTCTGAGGAAATCCTCCTCTGGCTGGGTTTTAGTCAAACCTCTCTGGCTTCATCCCGTGTAGGCCTCACTGGAGAGAACTTGGTGGGGCCACCGCGTCCTGCTGTGCGAGGATCTCCCCCCATGACTTGCTTATCCTCTGTGCTCCCCAAACTCTTCCCAAAGCGGATCCTCAGTTCCTTCGGCTCTGGGTTGCTGGTTGGCCTTGTGGAGCCCGGAGTGGGCATGGGTATCTAAAGATGGTGCTTACACACAAACGTTCTCACTCTCTCGTCGATTTTTGGATGGCTGTGCTTACTCATTTTGTCCTGGTTACTTAGTGGAGGGCGAAATGTAAATTTCTGGGCTAGGTGGGGATCTGCTGGGATCCTCGGCGCTACGCAGCATTGGAGCCGCTGGGAGGCGAACGTCTTGCCTGCTGCAAGCTGCCGGGGAGTGGAGAGGGGGAGGAGCGGAGAGGGGGAGGAGCCAGGCTTGCGTTCTCACCCTGCCTGCATTCTGAGAACGCCCTGTAGGGGTCGCCCTAAGCCCGGGTTCCGCAGACCGCAGGAACCCATTGCAGCTTCAGACTTTGGGTCGAATCTCCGACCCCCTCTCCCCAACTTGAATTCTTTCCTTCTTCCGGGGTCCTACAGCCATCAGGAGTCCAGGAGAGGGCCTGAAGCAGGGACAAAGCTTGCGTGACCCAGAGGCTCTGAAGTGACAGGAGCGACAGACTTTGGAGGCTAGATAGAGCGCATGCAGATGACATGCAAAGGAGCTCGGCCGGACCGCCCTGGCTAGCGCTTGCCAGGGTCTGGGCCCAGGCACGCGCTCTCATGCAGCCCTGCGTGGGGAGAGAAGTCCCGATTCTTCCCTGACTGCAGGCATGTGGTCAATGCTTCAGCACCTCCCGAATTTGCTACCATAACCCAGGAGTGGGCCTGTCTGAGTAGGTGGCTTGGGAAGCTTCCACAGCCTGGAGGACGCAGGAGCTCTCGGTCCTTCAGAGCAGCAGGATGGAGAAAGGGCACCAGCCTATCCCGTACAGGCTGGCCTTGGTCTCCTTCCAGTTTCGATCGGAGGGCGGGTGTGAGCTGGGCAGGGTGGGGGCGGGGCTTTTCTTTAGAGAACCTCAGAGCTCAGGCAGAGAAAAAAATTGTGTCAGAGCTGTCCCTACGGCGCGATCCGCGTTGTCAATGTTGACGTCCCAGGCCGAGCATCGGGCTGTGCAGGGAGGGGGCCTCCACACGAACCTCGATACCAGCCTTACACATTCATAACACGGCCCGACACGCACCCTGTCCTGCATACTTTACACACCAGCCCTGACACACTCCATCCTGCACACTGTACACACCAGCCAGACACACTCCATCCTGCACACTTTACACACCAGCCCTGACACACTCCATCCTGCACACTTTACATACCAGCCCCTACACACGCTTCCCGTCCTGCACACTTTACACACCAGCCCGACACACTCCGTCCTGCACACTTTACACACCAGCCCTGACACACTCCTTGTCCTGCACACTTTACACACCAGCTCGACACACTCCATCCTGCACACTTTACACACCAGCCAGACACACTCCATCCTGCACACTTTACATACCAGCCCCAACACACTCCCCGTCCTGCACACTTTACACACCAGCCCCGATACACACTCCCCGTCCTGCACACTTTACACACCAGCCCCGACACACACCCCCATGCTGCATGCCTTGTTCACACTCCTTATACACCAGCCCTGACACACTCCATCCTGCACACTGTACACACCAGCCCTGACACACTCCATCCTGCACACTTTACACACCAGCCCTGACACACTCCATCCTGCACACTTTACACACCAGCCCCGACACACACTCCCCGTCCTGCACACTTTACACACCAGCCCCGACACACTTCCTGTCCTGCACACTTTACACACCAGCCCTAACACACTCCATCCTGCACACTTTACACACCAGCCCTGACACACTCCATCCTGCACACTTTACACACCAGCCCCGACACACACTCCCCGTCCTGCACACTGTACACACCAGCCCCGACACACTTCCTGTCCTGCACACTTTACACACCAGCCCCGACACACACTCCTCATCCTGCATGCCTTGTTCACACTCCTTACACACCAGCACACATGCACACCATGACGCTCATTCACGAAGGCTGTGCTTCCGCCTACTTTTCCACACACTATGTTACACACGCACAACTATGTCTTTATATATTCTATTTTTTCCCTGAAGACAGTCGTGTAGCCCAGGTTGGCCTTGAACCCTTTGTCTTCCTGCTGAGGGCTTCCTTTCTGAGGGCTCACAGTCGCTCCTCTGTGGAGACAGAACCTGACCCTCATCCTCAGCCCACAGGAACCGGTTTTCTGGACTCTCAGCTTTCTTTGCTTGAAACTCTACTCGATGCCCGGCTTTAGCTTCCCCAGAGTCTAAGTCTTGTGACTCTTCCCAGGGCCAGTTGTGAAGTCTAAGTCCTGATAAAGGCCTGAGAATCACCAGCTCTCTAAGCTCCTTTTTATTCTGTGATTTATTTTGGCATCAGCCTTCCAGGAGGTGGTGGGGAGAAGGGTTTCTGGGAGGCTACCGGTAGCCTGGCTTCCTTGGGCTCCCTGGACTGGTCTTGCTGCAGGAATCTGCGCTGCCTGCAGGGGGAGTCGAGAGTGGGAGAACGGGCTCCTGCCTGGAATGCTGGGAAGGCGTCGTGTCCTGGGAAAGCCTGGCTGTGGCTGGCACAAGGGCAGGACTGTACTCCACAGGCTCCCTGTGTGTGCCTGCATTCGTGTGTGTGTGTGTGTGTGTGTATGCGTGCATGCGCGTGCGTGTAGGTGTGTGCGTGTGACGACACTCAGCCGCGGTGATCACATGTCACAGACAGGGAAGCCCGACGGAGTCTTCACGCGTTGACTGGTCTCAGTATAAAACCCTGTAGACAAGGATAAACACCTTTCCCCCTTGTGGAACGTGGTGCGGCTCTAGACGTTTGAATACGTGTCGAGGCACACACTTAGGCACAGGTCCTAGGCATGATTGTAACACGTAAGATCCATGCTGGCTGTCTTTCTTTTCCTCTCCTCTTTCCCTATTTATATCCACGGTCTGCAGCATGCTGGGTAAGCACTCTGCCACTGAGCAGAGTGGGCTCAGCCGAGGCCCGGACTGCCAGCTGTGTTGCTATCTGCTGCACCTTCAGTGGCAGAAGCTTATCTGGTGTGGAGTAAGCGTAAGATAACCCTGGACGACTGGAGGATGTTGATGGCAAGTGCCTGGAAGGCCCTGTCCTAACAACGTTCTAGTGGCTACTTCAGGGGCTTGAATCCCCCCCCCCCCCCCAGGGTTTCTCTGTGAAGCCCTGGCTGTCCTGGAACTCACTCTGTAGACCAGGCTGGTCTTGAACTCACAGAGATCCGCCTGCCTCTGCCTCCCGGGATTCAAGGTGTACACAACCACTGCCCGGTGTGAATTTTTGAGTTTTGCTTTTATTTTTTTCTAATTTTATTTTTATTTAACTTTTAAAAAAACTTATTTATATTTATTTATTTTATTCACTTGTGTATGTTGTATGTACGTGTGTGGGCGTCCACATGTGAAGGTCAGATGACACCTTACGGGAGTCAGTTCTCGCCTTCTACCGCGTAGGTCTCTGATCAAACGCAGGTCCTCAGATTTGGCAGCAGATTTTACCCTGAGTCATCTGTTCTGCTCTGTATTTTGTTTTTTTCTGTTATTTTATTGTCTGTTGGTTTAAAAATGTCGACAATGGGCACCACAGACCTAGCCCACTCCATGTTTAAAATGTGTGTCTAGACTTAAAAAGCCAGGCAGTGGGAGGGGTCTGCTTGCCCCTTCAGTCCCCACCAACTCCATCCTTCACCGGTCCCCCCTGCCCTACCCACAAGCTTACACTGGCTCAGCTCCTGGGACTTTCATGGCTCCTTAGCAGCAAAGTCATGCACCAATGGGCTGGTTGACTCAGGAGCCAAGAGGGCGCCCTGGGCAGTTCAGCTGGGCAAGGGAGCAGGTGCCTCTGGGACTGAGAGGAGCCAGGCTCATGTTGCAGCAGGAAGGATGAGGTTAGACAGGAGAGCTTAGGAGGCTGTGGGAGCTGGAGAGGCCAGAGAGCTGCCTCCACTGCTGGGGCGGCGGGTCCATTCTTCCCCAGGATTGGCCACTGCATCGGAGCACTTAGCTTTGAGATGTGGATGATGACGCATTGCTGGATGGGTGCTGAGCCCCCCTTCTATGTGCCCTACCCTGCCCCATGAGCCCCCCTTCTATGTGCCCTACCCTGCCCCATGAGCCCCCCTTCTATGTGCCCTACCCTGCCCCATGAGCCCCCCTTCTATGTGCCCTACCCTGCCCCATGAGCCCCCTTCTATGTGCCCTACCCTGCTCCATGAGCTCCCCTTCTATGTGCCCTACCCTGCCCCATGAGCCCCCCTTCTATGTGCCCTACCCTGCCCCATGAGCCCCCCTTCTATGTGCCCTACCCTGCCCCATGAGCCCCCCTTCTATGTGCCCTACCCTGCCCCATGAGCCCCCCTTCTATGTGCCCTACCCTGCCCCATGAGCTCCCCTTCTATGTGCCCTACCCTGCCCCATGAGCCCCCCTTCTATGTGCCCTACCCTGCCCCATGAGCTCCCCTTCTATGTGCCCTACCCTGCCCCATGAGCCCCCCTTCTATGTGCCCTACCCTGCCCCAGGCTCCAGACTACAGAAGGAAAGGAGCCCCGGCCTCTCAAGTGCTTGTTTGATTCTTGTTGTGAGACCTTAGCAGGAGACTGGTTCCCTCTCTGCGATAAAACAAGGGCACATACACCACACTCTGTTGGGTCTCTGTGTGTCCCTCGACATGTGGGGCCTCTGGGACAGGTTGCTGTCAGGTGTTCTCTAGTTGTATGTTGTTTTGGTCCTCCCAACATCAGGCGTGGTGGCTGCCCAGATTCTGGGTAGCTCTGGTAGAGACTAGGTCCAGGCTGCTGCCTCTTCTGCCCTAACCCAGAGGTCTTCCCTGGACGTGCTGGCTGTGCCCTGACCTCATTACAGACATGACTCAGCTCAGGAAGGAGGGTGGCTGGCGGAAGATCTAATGTTTGGGGGAGTGAGTGGGCTAGGGATTAGTTCAGAAATTAGTGTAATTTTCTAACGTCAGGGCAGTTTGCAGGAGATGAAGAGATGTCCCAGTCTCCTGTCCCCTTCAAACCTGCTCTCTCTCTTGCTTTCCTTTTCTTTCTCTCTCTTCTCTCCCCCCCCCCCCCCTTTCTCTTGAGACCAAGTCTCAATATCCCTGACTGACCTGGAACTTGCTGTGTAGACCAGGCTGGTCTTGGATGCACAGAGATCTGCTTGCCACTTTCTCCTAAGTACTGGGACCAAAGGTGTGTGCCCGCACTTCAGGTCTTATTATCTCCCTACGCTGGAGAAGCTCTCCAACGAAACCTGTTTTTAAACCTTTTCTTCCTTTTTGAGATAGTCTCCTTTAGCCCAGGCTAAAGGCTGAACTATCAGCTCAGAATGGCCTTGGACACCTAGCTGATCTTCCTGGCCCCACCTCTACCTGGGAATCCAGGTACACAGTACCATGTGTAGTACTAGGTACTGAACCCAAGACCTGTACTTGCTGGATAGGCACTCGGCCAATCGAGCTAGCCTCTATTCCTTTACTCAAGGCCTGACCTCCGACAGTGCTCAT
>JAMJFZ010001623.1:0-22500 GCA_026225945.1 Cricetomys ansorgei | reverse complement strand
AGGTGTTGTCCCAGCTCAGAGGACAGAAGGGAGCCACAGAATTCCTGCCCCTGTGGAGCTCAGGCCCTCATGCAGGGAGGCTGATGGACACAGGGCACAGACCCGGAAGGGAGCAGGAGGGCACAGGAAATGGCACAGGATGGATGGTCACAATGCTGACATTTTGGTTTAGGCTGTGCAGCTGGGGTCGGTGGCCCTAGAACACAGGTCTGAAGGAGACAAGGAGCACACTGTGTGGGCACCCTGGGCAGACTTCAGGAGGGGAGTAGAGCCATGCAGGGCTGAGGCACAGGGCCGAGGCGTGGTGTTCCTGACATATTCCAGAGTAACTTAGGGGATGACCTGGCTCAGACTTTCTCAGGTTCCCTCCTTTCCTCTTTCCATCATAATTGTACTTAAAGACTTGTCTAATTACCTATTTAATGTCTGTTTCTCCACCAGACTCTTGAGTGTCTTAGTGCTGGGGCTGAGCTTTGGTCTCAGCTAAATTCCTCTTGGCACAGGACTTTGCATACAGTAGGTGCCTAGCCATGTTTGCTGAATGAATCCATGACCATTGGGGAAAATAAAACAAAGAGAACAACAAAAATCCCAGCAACAATAAACCAACCAGCCCCACTGGTTGACCTGGAGCAAGCAGCAGAGAGGGAAGTGTGCGGCTGCGCTGCCGGGCTGGGCTGAGCGTCAAGGCCCGGTTTGATGATTCTTACCACTTTGGATTTAGCTGTTGGTGATCCAGGAGCTTACTCTGCACCTCTCCTACCTCCAAACGCAGTCTCCCTCAGGCCCTCCCTGTTCTCTCTCCGGCCCCTCCACACATGTCAGGAATGGGTTTTGATCCCTTCACCCCGTACCCATTTCCCGTTCTCTTCTCACACCTGTGGCTCTCTTTCCTCTTCCCAACCGTCCTCCTTCCGACTTCTGTGTCTTTTTTTGGGAGTGACGTTTCTACCCACCCCCTAACTTATCCTCCTTGGACCTTGGACCTTGCCTAGTCTTTAAACAAAAGTTAATCAGTTACGTGTGCACGTGCGCTCTTGCACGCGCCACAGAGCTCTCTCAGAGGTGGGAGGGCAGCGTGGGGACTTAGCGGGTGTTGGGAACTGAACTCAAATCGGCAGGCTTGGTGGCAAGCCGGCACTTAAAGACCTCATTAGCTATTTAATGTCTGCTTCTCCACCAGCTCTGCCTGCTGAGCCATCTTGCCGGGGTCACGTGGTCTTTTTTTTTTTTTTGCCACGCCATGGTCACGTTTGCCACTGGATTCCAGAAGATACCTGGTGTGATTGTCAAGGATCAAAATTTGCCAGGTCCAGTGGTGTAGGCCTGTAGTCCAGGCTACTCCAGATGCCTGAAGCAAGCAGGGTGATTGCCAAGTTTAAAGCCTGCCTGGGCTACAGAATGGGTTCAAGGTCAACTTTGGCAACTTAATGAGACTCTGTCTCAAAATAAAGAAAAAGAGAAATCAGGCTAACTCAGCGGTAGCGTGCTGCCTAGCGTTCACAGAGTCACGTGTCCCCAGTGTCCCCCTGTCCTCCCCCCCTGCCCAACACATTCTCACAGTTCATCTCTTCAGACTAATACTGCAGGATGCCTGGTGAATGCTAGACCATGGGCTGGCTGGAGAGCAGACCAGCTCCCAGTGGAGTGATAGGGTTTCTGAAGGTTTGATTTGCCTCACAAGGCAAAGGAGGAGGCTCATCGGGGCAGTTCGCGGGCCCCTTGAGTGAAGGAGTCCAGGTGCTGCCTCCAATCTGTGTACTCTGTGTGGGCAGCGTGACTGGTTAAGTCCTCAGATCCCGGAGTGAGGCCCAGAGTGAACTCAGTTTGTGCAAGCTCTCTGGTTACCCAAGGAAGCACAGTCCATGCCTGCCCCACACCCTCAGGAGGCCGAGGACTCAAGTGCAAAACAAGGACTGGGTTTGGTGACCTCGAAGCTTCCTGTGGAGCTCTTGTTCCGCAATGGCACGGGTATGGGGAAGTCCACAGAGCTGGATTTGACCATGCTTGGTGTGACCTCTGCCCTCTTTCAACACAAAGGAGAAAGAGATGGTGGATCTCAGTCCCTGGGACACCCCAGGGATGCATTAAGCAAGGACCACGGAGGTGGCAGGCAGGAAGGCCCCAGGCCTTTTTAAAAAAAAAACTTTCTTTAAAATATTTTGATAATTTTTTGAGCTGAGTGGTGGCGCATGCCTTTAATCCCAGCACTCGGGAGGCAGAGGCAGGGGGATCTCTGAGTTTGAGGCCAGCCTGCACTACAGAGGGAGTTCCAGACAGTCAGGCCTACACAGAGAAGCCCTGTTTTTTCAATAACTGTTTTCACTTCACACACGAGCACTGCATCCAAACCTTCCCGCTCCCTCATCCCTTCCCTCCCCCGGTGTCACTTCCCACATGGATGATCTTTAATTCTTGTGGTTACCAAGTCCGCTTAGCTTTGCTCACATATCACGTGTCCAGCGCTGAGCGCTTGGGACCCGACGCTCTGCGCGGGAGCTCCTTGCTGGAGGTGAACAAGTCTCCTCTTCTCAGCAGGCATTGCCCCCCTGTTGCTCTTCATCTAGGGGCGGGGCCGTGTAGCATCGCCCCTGTCCTCGATGGCAGGTCAACGGATCCTGACCTGTGAGTCTTGCTCAGGGGACTGCCGGGTTGAGAGCTCTTGCGCGGCTTCCCTGTGCGCATAGAAGACACTCTCTGACGGCTCTCACCGCCTTGCCTCCCCTTGCCGTGGCTTTCTCTGAGCTCTAGTGGTTGAGTTGCAGGTGTACAGCTGGGGTTGGGCACCACAGTCCCTTGTTCCCTGCGTTTTGACCACTTGTGTACCGCCATAATGGTTTTTATCGCTTGCGGAAAGGAAGCTACTTTGATGAGGCCTACGCTTAACTTCGGGTATATAAGCGTGAGTATTTAGAACACAGTAGAAATTATGTTGGCCTAAGGACTGGCAGTGTGGCTTCTCCAGCCAGGTTTACCGTACCGGCCGTGCATTCCTCCTGTTGAGTGGGCCTTAAGCCTAATTAGACAGCTGTTGGTCACCCCTAAGATGACACGTCACTATTGCCCCATTGTGGGGCCTTTCTGGTTCAGCCACTGCGGCTGCGAGGCTTTACAGCAGGGCAGAGACTGCTTTTCTTCTTCTGTAGCACGCACAGCACCCTCTGCTGCTATGAGGGCCGGGCCTCGGGGAGACTTCCGTGTCCTGAGTGTGTGAGTGTGTGGTGTCTTTAGCAATAGGGTGTTACCTTATTTATTGCCTTCTGAGAGGCCACAAAGGCCTATGACAAACAGCCTATATTGTTTTGAGAGTTTCTTGGGCCAAAAATTCAAAGGGAGGCTTGCCAGGCCCGGTACCATTTCATGTTTTCTAGATAGTCTGTGGCTCTTGGGAAGAGCGTTGTCACCCTAAGCGGCACAAGCTCATTTAAATTATTTATATACACACACACGTGTATTCTTTTATTATATGTGCATTTTTAAGTAAACATAAATTACTTTCCTATGCATTTTCAATCTTCCTTGGTGTTTTCTTTTTCTTTTCTGAGAAGGTTTCTCTGTTGTAGCTCTGGCTGTCCTGGAACTCACTCTGTAGACCAGGCTGGCCTCGAACTCAGAGAGATCCGCCTGCCTCTGCCTCCCAAGCGCTGGGATTAAAGGTTTCCGCCACCACCGCCTGGCTTCCTTGGCGTCTTCTCTCCCTCTTCTCTCTCCCACTGTTTCCCTTCCTCTCCCAGATAAAGCCCCCACCCCACTTTCCCATTTCCCATTTCATGGAACCTGTGTCCTTCTATTCTTCTACAGCTCCTCCCCAAGCATGGACCCTTTTTACTTTCCTGGCCTCCACAGTCGCTCCCGGTTATAAACAGCTAATGATTCTGAGCTAGGGCCTGCAAGTCGGAGAGGAAATGTGGCATTTGCCTCACTGTGTCTGGTTCCCTGAATCAGAACATGTTCCATCTGTTTGCCTGGAAAGCTCATGATTTCAGTCTTCTTTACAGCTGCATAGCATTCCTCTGCGTACAGGTAGCACATCCTCGCCAGCATTTGCTCTCAGACGTCCCTTGATCTTAGCCATTCTGACCGGGTGAGTAGTCTTTTTCCATACCCTCCCTCCCTCCCTCCCTCCCTCTCTGTCTCTGTCTCTCTGAGTGTGCCATGTATGTGTGGAGTTGGAGGACAACCTGTGCGAGCTTGGCTGCAAGCGTGGTTTTCGTTTGCGTTTCTCTCATTGCTGAGGGTGTTGAGCACGTAGAGATATTTACCAACCATTTTATTTCTTTTGAGAACTCTCTGTTCAGAACCAGAGCTAACTCTTTTTTTTTAATGGTGTCATTTGCTTTCTCGGCTCTGTTTCTTGAGTTCTTTGTTTTATACACTCTGGGTATTATTCCTCCGCCGGATGTTCAGCTGGTAAAGCTTCTCTCCCGCTCTGTGGTGGGGAGAGAATCAATCACTCGGTTGATTTTCCCTTGCTGTACAGAAGCTTTTTAGTCTTGTGAGATCATATTTGTCAACTGTTGGCCTTACTCCTGAGTGAATGGAGTCTTCTTTAGAAAGTCCCTCTCCAGACCTCGACCTTTTAGGGTACTCTGCCTACGTTTTCTTCTAGCTCTTCAGCATTTTAAGTTCCACATGGAGGTCTTTGGTCTTCTTTTTGGAGTTGATTTATGTGTAGGGAGATAGATACGGACAAAGCTTTCTCTAATGAAGTAGTCCCTGACAGTGGTGGATCTTTTGGATCTGAGTTCTCAGTGGGATCCACGTAGACTCCAGCCTTTCTGTCTCCAGGCAGCACAGTGTGCCCCTTCCCACTGTGTGAGCAGCTTTCTCTGGGGTCTTTTTCTCTTCTCTGGCTTCCCTGGCTTCTCCTGCCTTGGACTTCTTTGCTAGCTCTGCCTCCGCAAAGGCTTCTTCATGTCCCTCGAGGTGCTGCCAATGGCTGGTGGGAGGAGGAAGGGGCTTGCAACCTCCTGGAGGGACCGGGAACAGTCCTGTGCACGGTTGGCCTGGGCGGTGCCTGAGGCCTTGTGCTAATTGTCAAGAATGACTTCCTCATAGCATCTCTCAAGAGTGTTTGGTATGTTGGGTTTCTGTTTATTCTTGTTTGGAGTTGTATCTTCAAAACCCCAAATATCCCAGAATTCACCAGGTGCTAGGAGAGGAAGTGGAACAGGACCACTGTCATCCCACTGAAGAAAACCCTACCAACCAGAGATGAGAGGCTCAGCAGCCCCAGGGAGCAGATGGACCATCTGCAGGATGCTGTCTTCCTGGGGACCCTGGGTCTACCTCAGGCTGGAGATTGGACCACAATGTTAGGCAAACACTAGAAGTGCTTCCCGACCTGCTAGACCAGGGGCAGGATCCATCCTGGGAGAATCTCGGCCCCCACCCGTTTCTGCTTCCAGGTCCCCACGGTGTAGTTTCTAAATGCACACTTTATTTTGGAGTAGGCTTCAGCTCACCCCAGCTGGAGGGACCCTGGTAGCATGCCAGGAGGAGCAGGGCCACAGGATTGGCTGCTGCTTTACAGATCTTGGCTAAAAATACCTGCTTGGCATGGAGTAAGTATTGTCTCACAGATGGTTGCTGGGTTGGGCCAAAGGAGGGACTGGGTGCCCTGCTTTTCTGTGTCATTTCTACATCCTGGAGTGTCTTTGCTGCACCACCTCTGCCAGCCTCTTGGCTGCTCAGGGCCTGTGCTGCCTCTGTGGGGTCGGGTCTCCCTTTGGGAGCTGCAATCTCCCTGGTCCCACATCGCCATGGTGTGAGGTACCTCCATTGCTCCCTGCCTTCCCTCCGCACAGCTGCTCTCTTCTCTCCCCTCCTCCAGGAAGCCTTCCTTGAATACCCCCAGTGATGTCAACCATAGCCTAGAACTGTGGCTCAGGTCTCCAGATGCTTCCTTGTCTTTGGCTCCGAGGGCAGGGTCTGGGTCTCCTGCCCCAGGCTCTACACATGCCATGCATCCATTCCCCAGGTGTGTCAGAGCAGGTCAGCCGCAGCAAGTGGCAGACACAGTCAGGCTGAGAACATCTTGCTCTCCAAGGCCCAGCCCAGGGACGGGAGGGGATAAAAGTCTCGTGCCAGGGCCCCAGGGCAGAAGCACACACACCGTGACCATTTTCAGTCTGTCTGAAGCTGTGGGCCTGTCTGTCTCTGCCATGTCTCTCTCTCCATGCCGGGCCCATAGGGGCTTCAGTGCTGGCTCAGCAGGCTCTGCTTTTGCAGGGGTTCGAGGCAGGGCTGGCTTCAGCAGCAGGAGCCTCAGCTCCTCCAGGAGAGGCAGAGGAAGCTCTTGTGGGAGGGTCTGGGGGGCAGAGGCCAGGCAAGGGGTACGGTTTGGGCGGTTTGGGCAGGGGAGTGGAGGGCCTGGGCTTTCCCAGTGCCCTCCAGGGGGCATCCAAGCAGTGACTGTGGACCAGAGCCTGCTGACCCCACTGAAGATCGAGGTTGACCCCCAGTTCCAGGTGGTGAAGACGCGGGAGACGCAAGAGATCAGAACCCTCAACAACCAGTTTGCTTCCTTCATTGACAAGGTGAGGGTAAACTGAGTCTGGCCCCCGCTTCCAGGCTTCCCACAGACTGCTCTATAGGCAGGAGGGACTAGAATGAGGAAATCTGACCTCCCTCTGCCACTCTAGTAATCAGTTCACTGGTAAGGAAGTCCACCCAGGGTCCAACCAGAGTCTTTCTGGCTTGCTGATGCCCTGCAAGCCTGGGGCTGGAACTCAGACAGAGAGCGGCTGGCTAGTGATCTATAGTTCCCATCTCTGTTGTTCCATACACTCATGGGTGTGCTGAGGTTCTTATGGGAGGGCTTGAGGCCCCTCTGTACAGGCAGGGGTGGAAGGCAAGGGGGAGAAGCCCACAAGAGGGTCTCTGAGGCTACCCTCTCCAAGGCTGTGCCTGGGGAGTGAGTCCCAGGAGCCTCAGCGCCCTGTGTCTGGCTCCAGGTGCGCTTCCTGGAGCAGCAGAACAAGATCCTGGAGACCAAGTGGGAGCTTCTGCAGCAGCTGCAGGGGGCCCACAGCCCTCAGGGCCTGGAACCCTTCTTCGAAGCCTGCCTGGCCCGGCTCAGGCAGCAGCTGGAGGAGCTGCAGAGAGAGCGGGGGGCTCTGGACTCTGAGCTGAAGACCTATCAGGACCAGGAGGATGAGTACAAGTCTAAGTAGGCAACAGAAGTTTGTGTGTGGTCCTGGGGGGGTGGTGGTGGATGCTCTGAGGTTGCTCTGGATGCTCCTGCACATGGAGCACCCAGGACTGCATGGCTGGCCTCCATCCTGCCCCCTGGTATCCCTTTTCCTGATTCTCAGCGGTCACCTGTAATATGTAGAGGACACCCCCAGCCCCACCAAGGCCTGGAGAGACCTGGGGGAAATGTTCCAGAGGGCTGAGGCCCAGTCTCAAGGGACCATGTATTTGGTCAGGACTGGGAAGGGCTGACTTAAACAATACCTTCTTAGCTTTCTTGAGAAATTCCTGTTTAGCAGGCTGTGGGACTCACGTGACTCAGATATCCTCTGGTCTTGGGTGGAGGGCAGTCAATTTAGTGCACCTATCCCCAGTCCCTGGTATGATTCACGGCTGGACTGTGGTTCTAGGCTCTCTACCTGGGCAGCCTCGTGGTGCGGACAGCCCTGGGCTGAGGGGTGGTTAGGACTGGAGAGCAAGGGCAGACCTCCTACTTCTCCAAGCCTTGGTTTCTCCTGCTACAGTCTGGGAAAAGGTCCTCTCCCTTGTGGTCTCCAGGGCCACTGGGGAAGGCACAGGGCAGCGGGGGTGGGGGGAAGGAGGGAAAGGCACAGGGCAGCAGGGGGGGGAGAGGAGGGGTGTCCAAGGTTTCAGATCTGCTGTGGAGACTGCTGTTCCCCTGACGAAACCCATGCTGCCTGCTCAGAGGCATCTGAGTGCTTGGGAAACCTTAAGACTCATGGCCTACTGTCCTGTGGGATACAGGCTGAGGGCCTGGCACAGGGATATCGATAGGGTGTGGCAAGCCCCCTAACAGGAAATGACAGAAGGGTCAGGTGGCTCCTGACCTGGGGCCTCTGAAGACATGGGCACTCAGGGAGGGGTGGGCACACCAAGCGAGGGGTGGCCATCAGCTCTGACCTGGTGCCTGACCATCCTTTTCTGTTTGCAGGTATGAGCAGGAAGCTCACAAGCATGCCTTGGTGCACAATGACTTTGTGGTCCTTAAGAAGGTGGGCGGGGTTCCACTCAGAAAGCCCCACCATGCTCTAACCCTCATAGGCTAGGAGGTGCAGAGGGTGGAGATATTGACTGAGGGTGTGTGGTCACTCGGCATGCAGTTGCCCCTGCCAGAATGACACAGGGACTCGGAGGGGCTGTCGATGGGCTCTGGGGTCACCGCAGAGTGGGGAGCGGGTGGGAGGCAGAGGAGGAAGTGGATATGGCACGTGGTTGGGGTTAATCAAGGACAGTGTCCTGAAGACAGAGCAGAGCATGGTGGGATGTGGAGAGGAAGGGGTCTCCAGGGACAGTGGCGTGGGTGTCATGCAGTGGTGCACAGGACTTCTGAGCCAGCTCAGTGATGCTGAGAGGAGCTAGGGGTGCATGGTTTCTGTCTCCCTGTCCCCAGGATGTGGATGAGGCTTTCCTGAGCAAGATGGATTTGGGAGGCAACCTGGAGGCTCTGAGAGAATACATCTGCTTCTTGACACGTCTGTATGAAGAAGTAAGGGCCTGTGAGGAACAGGGAGAAACGGCGAGGGCACAGGATAGGCAGGCTCTCTGTGGCCACCGGGGGAGCCACTAGGAAGAGACACTATTAAGATGACTTTGGTTTGTGGTCATTCAGTCATTTGACAGTCCGCTACGAAGCACCAGTGTGAGAATTCATCAGTGAACAACCAGACAAACCCTCAAGGCTGCGTACAGAAGGCAGACAGAAGCGCTAGTCTTACTAATCTAAATTCCGTGTCTGTTGGAAGGTGATGGGGCTACGGAGAACAGGAAAGGAGGGTTGGCAACGAGGGCAGGAGGCAAATAACCCTGACTTAAAAGGTTAAACCGGGCCGGAAATATGAAGGAGAGAAGGGGCTCTCCAGGCAGGTAGATTCTGGGGCTCTGGGCAGAGGCTGTGTCCGTAGAGAAAACGCGAGTGGCCAGTGTGGCTGGGCCAGGAGGACGGTGTGGAGGAGAGCCACGAGGAGGAGAGGGGTGGTGGTGACAGGTGGCTCTGGGCCTGTGGGTCTCTTTCTCTTACCGTCCACACTGCAGAAGCCACTGGAGACCGCCTCAGTGGTCCTGACTGCAAATCTGGACCACCACGAGGCGACGAGCAAGTAGATAGACATTCAAGCGTCTCTCTCCTCGGGACGCGGGGGACAGGGAGCCAGGGTGTTGGACACTGAGCTGGTCTCTGCCGTAGGAGCTGGGACAGCTGCGGACCCAGGCAGATGACATGTCTGTGGTGCTGTCCATGGATAACAACCACTGCCTGGACTTTGATGACATAATCGCTGAGGTCCGCGCCCGGTACGAGGAGATCACTCAGACCAGCAAGGCGGAGGCTGAGGCTGTGTTCCAGACCAAGGTGCTGCGGCCAGCGGGCAAGCTGAGGATGGCTGGGTGGTCACGTTTACACCCCAGGGAGGCCGCCAGCTCTGGTCCCATTGAGGCAGCTCCCATAACGTCTTTGAGGTTGGAGGCTTGAAGAGCAGGGCTGTGCCCGCAATTCAGGAGGGGACAATGGCTAGGAACCAAGAGGCAGGCATGGACCTCTGCAGGCATGTCTACCATGTTCTGAGCTCAAGCAGTTGACCTGCGCTGGGAAGTCTGGAGGCACCCCCCCCTCGGGTGGGAGGTGGCACGCCCCGATTCTTGACTCAGCCAATGGAACCACCTCTGTGCCCTCAGTACCAGGAACTTCAGACATCAGCCCAGCTTCAAGGGAACAGCATGAAAGAAGCCCAGCTGCAGATTTCCCAGCTTCGGCAGGCCATGCAGAGGCTGCAGAGTCAGATTGCAAGCCTCAAGAAGCAGGTAAGCTCGCTCGCAGTGCCTACTGCCGCATGCACCCGCTGCCGGCGCCTCTATCCTCCACGGCTGGGCTTACATGGGGACATGTGTGAGGGGGTCTGGATCACTGCTAGGGCCCTGGATCATTTCATGGTGGGGAGCTCGGGGACAGGTCTTCATGTCACCTCTGACTCCTGAGGGTTCTGCTTGACTTCTGTTCCCCGTGGATTCCGGTCTGCACGTCAGATTTTCTGGGGCAGAGCCTTTGCACGTCCTTTAGGATGAAATTTTCTCTTAGGGGTCGTAATGCATAATTTTGACCTCATGAGATTAGGATCTATCCAGGTCTTCAAATTACACCCACGGTGGGTGCTTTGAGAGGCCCTGTAAGGCTTATGGTCACTTTTTCCCTCACGTCTGCTCTCCTCCAGAATGGTAGTCTGCAATCGGCCATTGCTGACGCCGAGCAGCATGGGGAGATGGCTCTGAGGGATGCTCAGGCCAAACTGGATGAACTGGAGGGTGCTCTGAGAACAGCCAAGCAGAACATGGCCCAAATGTTATGCGAGTACCAGGAACTGCTGGGCACAAAGTTGTCCCTGGATGTGGAGATTGCCATGTACCGAAGGCTGCTGGAGAGCGAGGAGTGCAGGTGGGACCTGAGGGACCTGAAAGCGTGAGACTGGGCTGGGGAGGGTGGAAGGCCAGTGCAGACCTCTCTTTGCTAGACGGGATTATGGGAGACTTCCTGATCTTGTATGTCACTATGGGCAACCGACTCTGCTGGGAGAGAGCTGAAACTGGGGACTGCATTCTTTACAGCCTTTCTCAGCATTTGCTTTCTCTCTTGCCCTTCCTCCCTAGGATGTCTAAGGAGTACATCAGCCAGGTCACTGTCTGTGAGTATGAGGGGACTTCCAGAGCAGGCTTGTGTCACTGAGGACCCTGATGTGATCCTAGCTCATTTCTTGACAGCCACGGCAGAAGGCAGTCTCGTGCCTGGAAGAATTGGAGGAGGCCAAATGGTCGTGCCTGGAAGAATTGGAGGAGGCCAAACGGTCGTGCCTGGAAGAATTGGAGGAGGCCAAACGGTTGTGCCTGGAAGAATTTGTGGAGGCCAAACGGTCGTGCCTGGAAGAATTGGTGGAGGCCAAACGGTTGTGCCTGGAAGAATTTGTGGAGGCCAAACGGTCGTGCCTGGAAGAATTTGTGGAGGCCAAACGGTCGTGCCTGGAAGAATTGGTGGAGGCCAAACGGTTGTGCCTGGAAGAATTGAAGGAGGCCAAACGGTTGTGCCTGGAAGAATTGAAGGAGGCCAAACGGTTGTGCCTGGAAGAATTGGTGGAGGCCAAGAGATCATGCCTGGAAGAATTGGAGGAGGTCAAGAGGTCGTGCCTGGAAGAATTGGTGGAGGCCAAGAGGTCATGCCTGGAAGAATTGGAGGAGGCCAAACAGTTGTGCCTGGAAGAATTGGTGGAGGTCAAGAGGTCATGCCTGGAAGAATTGGTGGAGGCCAAGAGGTCATGCCCAGAGGTGATTGTGGAGGCCAAGGGGTCATGCCTGGAAGAATTGGTGGAGGCCAAGAGGTCATGCCCAGAGGTGATTGTGGAGGCCAAGGGGTCATGCCCAGAGGCGACTATGGAGGCCAAGAGGTCATGCCTGGAAGAATTGGTGGAGGCCAAGAGGTCATGCCCAGAGGCGACTATGGAGGCCAAGAGGTCATGCCTGGAAGAATTGGAGGAGGCCAAACAGTTGTGCCTGAAAGAATTGGTGGAGGCCAAGAGGTCATGCCTGGAAGAATTGGTGGAGGCCAAGGGGTCATGCCCAGAGGCAACTATGGAGGCCAAGGGGTCATCCCCAGAGGCGACTGTGGAGGCCAAGGGGTCATGCCCAGAGGCGACTGTGGAGGCCAAGGGGTCATGCCCAGAGGTGATTGTGGAGGCCAAGGGGTCATGCCCAGAGGCGACTGTGGAGGCCAAGGGGTCATGCCCAGAGGCGACTGTGGAGGCCAAGGGGTCATGCCCAGAGGCGACTGTGGAGGCCAAGGGGTCATGCCCAGAGGCGACTGTGGAGGCCAAGGGGTCATGCCCAGAGGCGACTGTGGAGGCCAAGGGGTCATGCCCAGAGGCGACTGTGGAGGCCAAGGGGTCATGCCCAGAGGCGACTGTCGAGGCCAAGGGGTCATGCCCAGAGGTGACTGTCGAGGCCAAGAGGTCATGCCCAGAGGCGACTGTGGAGGCCAAGGAGTCATGCCCAGAGCAGTTGGTGAAGGTCAGATGGGTACTTGTGGACTCAGAGGCTGGAAAGGCAGCTTTGGGTCTGGCGGTTGCTCTAGCATCGTGACTGGGGGCTTTGACATCCCCCAGGGATCTGGGTGCAGCCCCAACATGGGCTCCTGCTCCGTGTCCGGCTCTGGCTTCAGCTCTGGCTCTGGCTCCAGCTGCGGCACCATCCTGAAGACGACAGTAGAGTCAAGTCGGAAGACATTTGTCATTTGCTAAGTGACTAGGCAGTCACATCCCTTGGGCCCAGCAGTCCTGCCCCCACTCCACCCCACCCCACCCCTTGTCCAGGTCCACAGCCCAAGGCGCCCCCTGGGCCCTGGAGAAAGTCAATAAAGTTCAGCCTGCCTGCTGTTGCAAGCGCTCAGCAGGCCGGCCTTGCTCTGCATACCATTTGCATCTCATTTGTGCGTGTGGCCTGCGTCCTGAGGCTCTGTCCTCCAGCCAGCAACTGTTCTCACTCCCTCACCACCGTCTTCTGCTGGCCTGGAGGATCTTTTGGCTGGGCTTTGGCAAGATTCTATCCCTAGTTCAAATATCCTTCACTGGGAGGGAGTGTCTAAGGACCATGAGCTGTTGTCTGTAGTCTGGGACCCAGCCCCACTCTGTCCCCTCCTCTCTATCTGCCTCAGTTTCTCCAGCTGTCCTGTGAAGTGCTGCAGCATCCAGTGTCCTCTTCAGATTCTCACAAGTTATGTTCAGAGCCAAGCCACATCGATGCTGTGCACCAGCACAGAGGCTCCTCTGACAAGCACTGGATACCACACCTCTGCTGCCCTGTCCACTTCTGCCACCTCTACCACAGCCCCTCCCACCCAGGAGCCTCACCTCTGCTGCCCTGTCCACTTCTGCCACCTCTACCACAGCCCCTCCCACCCAGGAGCCTCAGCCTCCTTCCAAGCCACGGACTGGCCTCCTGCCAGTAGTTTAGATCCCCAGTGTTGGGAATGGGGGGGTGTGGGACACTGTTTTGTGTCTTGTCTCCCTTCCAGCCTGGCTCAGTGCTACCCAGGGCGGCAGGCCTGGTTCCCTCCACTCCTCCATCACCACCTCAGAGCCTCGACCTGGTCTCAGCGCTCCTGGCTAGGAACATCCCAGCATGTGCAAGTTCAGCTCAGATGCTCAGTAAGAGCCTTGGAATGGGTTCCAAGGGCATTTAGAGGACAGGCTGAAGGGCAGAAACCCAGGTTCCTTATGGCAAGTGTAAGCTCTATGCATGTCACTCTTAGCAGCAATTCAACTCTGCTCCCAGCTTGCCCACCCGACCCCAGCCAATCCCTGGACCCCAGAGTCTAGGAATGTCTTCATCCTTCCTCTCCTTAGGAAGCTCTGAGGGAAGCCAGGTGTGCAGGAGTCAGGGTTGGGGTTAGGAGATCTGGGAGGGCTGACTTCGCTACCCACTCTGGATGATGTGATATTTCTCCTCTCCTCCCTTTCCTGTTCTGAGCCTGGGGAGAGGCAGCCTGGCCATACTGCCTGGACTAAGGGATGTCTTGATGTTCTGTGCTGTACCAGGGAAAGGGCAGCCACGGGACTCTTTATCTCTTCTCTGGGAAGAAGCTGTGCCTACCTGTGTTCAGGGGACAGGGGCGGGTGCTTTGGGCCGAGCTCTACCGTTCCTGCTGATGTGATTTGACTCGGTGACTTATCCTCTCTATGCTTCACTATCCTCATTCATGAGAAGATACTAGGAACAACCGTGGTGGCCGGGTCTGTGATGTCAGCACTTAGGAGGCAGAGGAAGGAGGACTGACAGCCTAGGCTATACCAGTGAGCTCCAGACAGCTTGAGCTACAGCGTGACACCCATCTTAGAACACACATGTTGTAGTAGGCTGCTGTGGGGGCTCAGCAAGGAGACAAGGAGGCATATTTCATATCTGCAAACCCTGCCAGACCTCAGCAGAGGGAACCACCGTCATGGCCAGTGCCAGACTCAAAGTGGAACCATGAGCGTCTGAGCGCAGGTGTTTTGATTCAGCACTCCTCAGGTGCAGATCATAAGCAATCAAATCCCCCCCCCCCATAAATCCAACACCTGCAGACAATACAGAATGCCAAGGCCTATGCATCCCTTTTTTCCAACAGAGCACAAAAACAAATTATTTTAAATACAAAATAAACTAAAAATACTTCCACAACATTTCCCCTTTTCTGTATAAAAATAAATTGCTTTACCTTTACAGCAGAATTTAACACTACACCAGCAAAACTATTTACAAGAGGAACCATCATGAGGCTTCTTATCCACAGGACCAAATGAAACCAAACATCTATCAAGTTTTTCACAATGTCTTTGGACAGCAGAAAAACATTGTCAATGTCCCATTATCTGGAATTCACTCACCATCTTCTGGGCTCCTCCAGAGGGCTTGGGCCACTTCTCTGGTTCTACCCTCTGTAGCACATACAGCTTGTCCTCCAGGCTCTGGCTGGCTCACACCACTGCTGCTGCTGTTCTTGGTGGTTGTCCCATGGCACTGGTATGGCACTAAAACTGCTGGGGTCCCTTACTACAACTAGACTGCACTTTCACCAATAGCCTCTCCTGGGCTCTCTTCATGGTGCCAAGCCTCAACTTCTTTATGTGACCCCTTCAATATGGGCCTTCAACTACTACTGAGGCTGCACTTTTACCAGTGGCCTCTCCTGGCCTCTCACAGTGCCAAGCCTCAGCTGCTCTCCAAAGACCCCATTCGTGCCTTCAAAACCCAGCACCAGTTAGGTGACTCTTACAGTACCAAGTTCGGCTACCAGCGTGAGATACAACCTTGCTCAGTTCTGGAAGACAGTTTCTGTGTGCTGACCCTGAGGAAACACTTTCCAGATCTTAAGATAAGAGTCTGGTTTGCCAGAAAAATAACTGGTCGCTTTGTCTGTAGTAAGGGTTCCCTTAATGGATGGAGTTCTCATCACCATAGTAGATGTGTTTTATCAGGACGTCTTATAGATAGACTTGCAGAAAAACAAAAACAAAAAACAAAATAAAACTGTTCAGTTTAACTAAGTGGCTTTTTGGCTCTAAGATGCGGCTTCCACAACAGCAAGGGGTCCTGGGCTGGTGGGAAGAATCTCTGGATTAAACATTCTGGCAGTTTGGCGTTCTTTCTCAGCACTGCTATGGGTAAACATGCACCCTTCCTCATAGACCTCAAACACAAGACCTGTGTGGGCTTCAGACACACACAAAGCCATCAACAAACTCAGATTATAGAACAGCGCGCTGGTTTCTGTTTCCCGTGCCCTGGCTGCCACCAGTGGCTGGAGGGAACGTCAGCTCCATGATCAGGAAAAGCCCTTGAAACGTCCTTGCTTTTCCTGCTCCCAGCTGAACTCTGCTTTCATCGTGAAAATTCATTCAAAACACTTGTCAGAAACATGGCTCTCACCTAGGAGCTCCTTCCTCATTTACGACTCTCTTTTATAGAACTTTCCTTTTATTAATACCTTAATCTCTGTCTTCTGGGAACTGCTCCAGTGTACTTTACCGGACTCTGTGAGGTCCGTTTCTCTTCTTCCTTGGCTCCAGGTGTGATGCAGCCAGGGTGAAGTCCTGCCCTTCTTTACTTTCTGCTCCATGTTGGGCACTGTTTGTAGCAGTTTGCATCAATCTTTGCCCTTCTATTTAAAGAAGGAGAAAGGAAGGATGCAAAGAAATCTTCACCACTTTTACAAGCAGCCATGATGAGAGACAGGTAGAAATCTTCACAGCCTCTTTTAGGCTGCCCTAAGCTGGAAGAGGACTAGCTGACAGAGTCAGACCAGCGTCTCAGCTCACGGTCTGTCAACTCCATCTCTCCAACCTTTGCTCTTTTAGGAATTATCACACTAACAACAACATCCCAACCAACGAACCACCAGCCAACACCCACCCCACAACATTTGACTCTTGGGGCTTCAGACCTTTTATACCCCAAGTCAAAAGTTCCCATAAACCCATACAGTACACAATCCCCCAAACAAGCTACAGGTGCCAGAATGACTGCACCTAACCAAATTATAGCCACCTGATCAAGCATTCCAAATTCAAGTTGCATACAACTATACCACAGCCGGGGTGGGAACACAAACCTAATCCAAACACCATTTTGCATTTTTAAAAGAAGCTAAAATAACAAAACTTCTTCCAAGTGTTCCTCTACACAGAAGACAGACAGGAAAACACAACAATCACCAGCACCACTTCCTCTCACTGACAGCACAGACTGGGAAATTCAACCGAGTCTTTTAAATTATACTTTGCATTCCTCCCTCCCCACCTGAGGACAATTTTCCTAATTGGGCTCTTAATGCCCATGAGAAGCACAGATGTCACAGAAGCCGGCTTGGGACTGTCCTTGACTGCTGGGACCTCCATTTGCTTCCAGTGGGGACTTTTATTTCTTTAATTAGATGATTAAGTTTGAGCTTACAGGGTCTCACTTTGTAGGCTGGCCTGGAACTCATGCTCATCCTGCCTTAGCCTCCCAGTCCTGTGATGACAGGCAGGATCCACCACACCAGCCAAATGGTGACGTCTTCCTAAATTTTGTTTATTTATTAATTACTGTTATTATTATGTGCACGTGAGCTGGTGGGCACTCATTGCTCTGGTGTCCCTGTGTGCGTTAGGTCAAGTGACAACTTTTGGGAGTCGATTCTCTCCTTCCCAGGGATCCCATCTTTGATCTCTAGGTTTGTGCAGAAGCGCCTTTACCCACTGAGCTGTCTCCCTGACCCCAGATGAGAAACTTCTTGATGGCCTTGCCCTGGAGCACACGCTGGGTCCAGTCCACGCAGTGAACTGTACACAGCCTTCACCCCTTTTCACAACCCTGCTTTCTTTATTTGCTTACCAACCCTGGAAAGTGAGGGTGCCAACCCTGAGAGAGCTGAGCTGACCTTACAGGAAGGATTACTTCCCGAGGAGTAACAAGGACCAGGAGATCAGGGACTTGCAACTGTAAGGAGTCAGGAAGCAGCCACCACCCTCTAGGGAGTGGGTTACCCGGGACCCAAGGAGACTTTCAGTGTTAAAGTAGAACAGGGCAGGGAAGAGCAGGCACTGCCTGCCTGTGTGGAGCTGGGGAGCCATGAGACATGGCTGAGCAGAGAGCAGCTTCTGGAACAGTGGGGAGGGACCCTGGGAGAAGTGCGACTCCAGATGGTGGGAGCTGGCCAGAATTCACATGTGTCTGCCTTCTGATGTCCTCTTCGGTTAACCCGGCTGGAAGCAGAAACCAAGAGAGCAGTGCCTGGGTGCCAGGAAGCAGGGGCGGCCCTGAGTGAGCACAGCCAGAGTGTGGTAAAGGCCCGCCATCACCACGTGGATGGAGGTCACGCAGAGACTGCCATCACTGCATGGAAGGTGTCCAGGCCTCTCGGGCCACACAGCAAGCACTCGGTAAGAGCTGCTGGTAAACTGGCTCTTACTAGACTGGAAAGTCCTACGTCTCCTGTGAGGTGCCCTGCTCAGTGTCTTCCATATTGCTCAGCACCCTAGTTGTCTGATATTGGGAGCGCTAGCCGCTGTTATCAGCTGTTCTGACCCAGGCTTTTGGTGGCAGGAACATCCAGTCCCCATGCTCTTACCTCCTGCTAGCTAAGAGGGACTCTGGCAGAGGAGTCCTCAGAGTTGGTAGCTGGCAGTAGAAGCAGCAGTAGGCAGTAGCTCTTTCTTCCTTTGGAAACCCCTCTTCCTGGGCTTCCTCCATAATATCTGTGGGAGGCCAGAGATTTGGATCACACTGAGACATTTGCTGCCAATGGATCAAACCTGGTAGGAGGCTCACCAGCCAGTTAATCAATACGCTGCAGCCATTCAGTTGGCTCTGTACTGCTCTGTCTCCACAGCTGCTGTGGGATTCTGTTATCAGCAGGAGACCTCTGGCGGGCTTTACTCATCAATTTTTCTCCCTTCCTTCTGTTCTGTTTACAATTATTCATGTAAGCGCCACTGATTTAAAGGCATGGGGTTTCCACTTAAAGGGCTGCAAAAGCCAGCCAGGTGCAGGGAGGTAGCAGTCAGAGGATCAGGAATTTAAGGCCGTCCTTGGCCACAGGCAGGATTTAAGGCTAGCTTTGGGGGTGGGGTGTGCTCTGCAGAAAGACTTCTTAAGGAAGTTTGAGTTGGGTGTCTAAACACAACAAGGAAGCTACCGAGCTTGGAGTAAGGGGCTAAGAGGCAAAGCGGCTTCCCGTGGTGAGGAGATCTGGCTGGCTAGGAAGGGGAGGGTGTCTGCAAGCGACCCTGTCTCCCAGGAATTGGCCTGTGCTGCATACACGTCTGCCCTAGCTCCCAGTGCAGAGCCTGGCGCAGAGAGAGTGCTCAGTAAATAGTCTTCGGAGTGGGGTATGCTGGTGTTTACAGCTCGTCTCCCACTCCCACCACCCCAGCCGCACGGTGACTCACAACACCGATTGACATCATCTTCCTCCCTAGCGGGCCATAACAGCAGCCTGGAGGGTAGGCCCCACTCACTATCTACTCTCCCACGCTGCCAGGCAGAGATAAGGGAGCCTGAGAAAGCGCTCTCAGCCTGGGGAAAGGAGCCGGAGGTTGGTGGGAGAGCGTGTTTTTCCAAGGACTTCTACGGTGGGCTATGCTTGGATGCAGAAGAGATAAGGCTCGACGAGGTTGAGAGTTGCCCAAAGGCACACGGCTCATGATGAGGATTTGTCTTCCAGCTCAGCTCTTCCAGGTGCCTGGTATCCTAGCTCCAAGCTGGGAAGGCAGTCTTCTTGGTGGCATTAAGGGGCTAGTTCTGTGGCTCTTCACCCCTGGTAGGAGCTGGGTTCAGTGCCTCAAGAAAGTGAGAGCCAATTGATTTCCCCAGAGGCTTGGGGAAAGATCCCACAGCTTCCTTTGGAGCCTAGAGTCCACCGTCCTCACTGAGCTTCTCTACTGGGATGCAGGGTGCTGAGCATTTCAGCGCTGGCCTGGCGGTCAGTGCTGTTCCTATCCCTGGCTTGAGCCGGTCTCTGTCCTTTCCAGACCCTCCTCTTGTGGAGTGATGAAGAGGGAGCAGGGCCAGCCAGTCTCAAGGTCCACTTCCTGCCTGGGATCCCGCATCTGAAGTCTCTCCAGTGCTGCCCAGCTGTGCTTGGTTCTAGAACCCTGCCTGGGAAGGAATGGGAAAGATGTAAAATGGCAAGGAATATCCTTGCCCATCTGAACGGAGCGTGTGGACTCCTGGTGGATCGGGAAGAGGATGATGGGGTACAGCTTGGGCCCTTGGAGGTGTGTACCTCTCCAGCAAGGATGGGGGTCCTTGCTTCTCTTCAGCTATTCCAAAATGGCTAGGTCCAGCTGGGAAGGCTTTACCCAGGAAGAGCTTAGGAGTGGTTGGAGTTCTTTGCCTCCCTCCAGCACCAGGAAAGAGAGTTGTAGTCTTCAGCCCCAGCACCTGCCTGAGGAGACAGGCCTTTTCTTTTTTGTTTTGTATTTTGCTTTTGAGACAGGGTCTCATGGAACCCAGGCTGGCCTTGAACTTCTGATCCTCTTGCCTTAACTCTGGAATGCTGGGATTACAGATGTGTACCACAATACCTGGTTTGAGCTAAAGCCTTTCAGCCTACACTGTGTGCACAGCCAGGCCCATGGCTGGGCAGGGAGCCCCCCTTTTTGTCCCCAGATCCACTTTGCCCCACACAGGGTTCCCTCCCAGCTGCCCCACCCCACACTGTCACCTGTGCCCCCACGCCGGACTTGCCAAGAGACGGGAGGCTGTGGGCTGGGAGGGTGGGACTAGAGCAGGCCTGGGCACTCTCTACAACCCATTGCCCAATGTACCTTCCCTTCCACCTGCATAGCCCTAGGCCCCAGGGCCTTGGCTTACCACAGGGCCCTGGGACAAACCCCACACAACAGAGCTCCATTGACAGCAGGCCATAGGGCTGGGTAGGAGGGGACCAAATCAGCCACTGGGTGGTGAGGGTAGGCCCTGGGAACCCTGCCATCCTGTTCCAAGTGAGAAAAGCCTGCTGGAGAGGGGTGGGGGTGTAGTCTCTGCTCAGCTGCTCTCAGGTCCCAGTGATGGCTGGGCGAGGCCCTCCCACATCCTGGAGGAGAGGGGCTCCCCCCAGGCCCACAGGGCCCCTCCCTCTCACCTGTGGTAATCCTAGCAGGAGTGTGTGGAACCCAAGGCCAGACCCAGACATAAAAAGGCTGTCGTGGCTCAGCAGCTCACTGCTCTCTTGCCTCCTGCTCCCTGCTGTGTGCTCACCGCTGACAGTTATGAGGGCCTCTGTGTCCCGGCAGACTTTCTCCACTAAAGGAGGCTTCAGCTCTAACTCAGCCAGAGGGGGGGGGAGTCAGACACGAACCAGCTACAGCTCAGTGACCACGTCCAGGAGCAGCGGTGGTGGTGGGGTCCACTCTGGCCCCAGCTATGGGGGCTTTGGCACCCGGAGCCTCCATAACTTGGGAGGCAAGAACATCTCTGTCAGTGTGGCTGGTGGGACCTCCTCTGGCTGGGCACTAGGAGGCTTTGGCAGTGGGGCCTATGTGGGCCTAGGGGCTGGCAGGCAGACATTTGGGCCAGTCTGTCCTCCTGGTGGGATCCAGGAAGTCACTGTCAACCAGAGTCTGCTGACACCTCTCAATGTGGAGATAGACCCTGAGATCCAGCGTGTGCGCACCCAGGAGCACGAGCAGATCAAGACCCTCAACAACAAGTTTGCCTCCTTTATTGACAAGGTGGGTGGGGCAAAACCGGGGCAACGGAGGGGAGGCTGGACCTCTACGGGAGTTGTCTGTGCACTAGGCAGGCAGGGTGGGGTGACTGTGGTTTATGCCTACCTGGAGCTAAGGTTGAAACCTGATGGCTGGGGTTTCTGCTGGGAGTGACAGGGGCCCATCCCGCCCGACTGGGTTGGAGACTTTCTACCGTGTCATACCGTTAAGCAGTGGCCTTGCCTCACAAAACATGCATGGTCCTCAGTGTTCCTGCGAGGGAGGTGGCCTTTAATGACTGTGTCATTCTACAGCTGTGGGCAAGCATGCTGGGCGTAGGAACCCTACAGATTATCCAAGCCTTGGGATCCTGTCTGTCCTCTCAGGCTAGAGAAGCCTCGGGGCCAGAAACAATAACATGCGGAGGACAAGCAGATTTCCTGAGTGCTTCTCCTTTCTTGGTTCCCTGCTCCAGCCAAGAAGCTCAGCTTGGGATGGACAGTGAGGAGGGAGACCGCTATAGAGTGTTCTAGATTCTTGTCTCCCCTCCAGGGTGACTGGGGTGACCCCGGTGCCACTAGCTAGCATTGCTGTTCTGTCAGCACCTTGGCTCTCCAGGCAGTGGGTCGTGACGAAGTTCTGAGGGATCACCCCTTTCCTCGTGCGTCACGCATAGGGTTCCATGAGGGGTCAGGGTGGGTGATATGAAAGCCGAGGCTCCGAGTGGCCCTGTGATTCTCCCAGGATCACACAGGTACCTGAAGGCGGAGGTGCAACCATGAAGTAGGTTGCAGATGCCCACGCTCCTGGGCACCAAGGTGCACCTGCTACAGAGCTCCTGGCCATGTGACTTGGCCTGGGGCGCTGTGGAGGTGGTACCTGGAGGGGCCAGATGATGACAGTGAGGCCGCCCACTTCTCACCCTCTCCCCGGTGACTTTTGGTTCTTTTATGAGTTGCTGTGTGGGTGTTGGGAATTGGATCTGGATGACTGTCAGCGCTCTTGAGTTCATCTCTTCAGCTCTGTCTCTCTGATATTATTTATTTACTTATATTTTATTTGCATTGGTGTGTTGCCTGCATATATGTCTGTGTAAGGATGTTGGATCCCCTGGAACAGGAGTTACAGAACAGTTGTTAGCTGCCATGTGGGGTGCTGGGAATTGAACCCTGGCCCTCTGGAAGTGCTCTTTACTGCTGAGCCAGCTCTCCAGTCCCGACTATCTCTTCAATATTTTTAAGCGTTGATTTTGATGCAGGATTGGTCTCATAAAGACTGGCCTCATCCTGTTTTACTCAGGACAAGTGGAAAAGCGAGACAGAAAACAAAGATTCAGGCTCAGGTGGTGAGCAGCTCACACAACATGAGCACAGGGGCCCTATGTCTGCTAACTCTGGACAGCTCCCTCTCGGCGAGACGGAGCGATGCTGGCCCCTGGAGATGGCGATGCTCCCGAGATGATGGTACCACACACATTCTGTTTCCCTGGTCAGGTGCGTTTCCTGGAGCAGCAGAACAAGGTTCTGGAGACGAAGTGGGCACTGCTACAGGAGCAGAGCCAGAACACAGGGGTCGCCAG
>JAMJFZ010001622.1:0-86488 GCA_026225945.1 Cricetomys ansorgei | reverse complement strand
CCCAGGCGCGGACATCCGGGCGGCTCGGTCCGCCCCGGGCGGCGTCTGGCTCGGCCACGGGGGCCTGGGGGTGCGGGAGCCTGCCGGCTGGGCGGCCGGTGGGGCTCCGACCCTGAGGGGGTCTCCTGCCCCCGCGGGGTGATGGGGCGGCGGCGGAGCGCCACCTGGGCTCGGCTCCGCGGAGCTGCTGGGGTGGGGGCAGGAAGACGCGGGCCTGCTGCTCGGTGGCGGAGGCAACAGCTCGGCTTTGGATGGAGTCCGGCTTTGACACCTCCTCTCGTGCCCTGGGGACACAGAGAGGCGCCCCTCTGCAGGCTTGGGGTAGCCTCTCCTGGCTGTTTCCATTAGTCCCCCCTCCAAGTGGAACATACAAGAATGTTTTTTGATACGGACAATTGACCCGGTCTTACATTTTTATGGCACTCTCAGACGGGACATCTGAGGAGAGTTGAATAAATGGAAAATACATGAATTAAAGGAGAGACATGTAGTACCCAGGCCAGCAACCAAGGGGAGCTGCCGCCACCCCAGACCTGAAGGGCAACTGCCCTGGAGGAAGAGGCCCCTTTCAGGAGCTGTGACCTGGCAGGGAGGTGCTGGGGGGCATGGACTTTCCTTAGGCTTCTGGTGCTTCCCACTGGCTGAATCTAGGCCCAAGTCGGAGTGAAGGACGTGAGGCTGACACTGTCTACAATCGCTTCTGCTGTGGACAGGAGGCTGGGGTGGTCGGGCGACGCCACGCGGTGCTCAGGGCGCTGGGGCCAGCGACAGTAGTGGGTCCTGCACACGCTCTGAGGGGTGAATCAAAGAGTCTTAGGAAACCCTGGGTTTTGTTTTGTGAGCAGTAGGCAGCTGCAGCTTAGCTGGACCCGCGGGGTCCTGCTCGGGGATCCTTGGGATGGCTGGGTGGGACTGGGCTGAACCTTCTCCCTGCAGAAGACGTCCTGTGAGTCACAAATCCAGGCAGAAGGTGGAGGATGCTGTTCCAGACTCTCAGCTGCCCTCCTAGGCGTGCCATTCCCATTAGGTGGTTTTACGTCACCGCAGTGGACTCAGGGCACGCGTGGGACTTGGATCCTGTTTATTGGTGTCCTTTCAGGGGCTTGTCAGTCAGCACACACTGGAGTCTACCTGGGTGACGCTGAGGCGGGGAACGTCTATCCACTCAACAAGTCTTACGAGAGGTCTTTCCGAACCAGGATGGGCTCAGCCACGTGGGTGACCGAGAAAAAAAGGCACCACCCAGGCTTGGAGACGTTTATGGTTCGCTGTGTGGCTAAGCTCACGTCCGGGTGAAGTGTTGGAGCCCCAAGAAGTTCAGAAAGCCCTCTCAAAGAATGTGGGCAAGGGAAGGGGGGGCTGGAGGCAGCTTTGAGAGGCACTTAGGGATCGGATAGTGGAGAAGGTGCAGAGGGGAGATGGTCCAGGAATGTGGCGTCTGGCAGATGTGGTTGTGTGCAGTGTGGAAGTCAGGGGACACTGGCAACACCCCCTCCGTCATGAGGATAATAACAGGATTGTTGTGTGGCTGCAAGGGGGGTGTGCTGTGTGCAGTCCAGTGTCTCCCGACTGGCAATCACAGGCTCAGTGCACACTCATAAGCGGTCCGCACAGGCACTGGCTGCAGACGGGGGAGGGTTTGTGGCATGTGAGCTGAGTTGCCTGTGTGGGGGCTGTGGATGATTTCAGGTAAGGATAACCTTGCTCTTCCATCGTGTGCAGCTGGCCTTGCCTGTCCCCAGTTGCTGCCCTGGGTACACAAGTCTGTCTGCAAAGCCCCGCCCCCAGCCCCAGGCAGCAGATACAGGACCGCTCAGCTTGGCAGCCCCAATTCTGCTGTTAAAAACAGGTGTTTGTGGGCCTGGAACCAGTAGTGTTGGGTGCAGATCCAGCTTCTCTGAGCCCTAGGGCATCCTGGGATGGCGCTTTGGAGGCCACGTGGGCCCCTTCGAGGATCATTCCTGGGTGTGTGCTAGGGTGCAGGTGCCCTGGGCAGTTGGAACAGCTTCACCATGCCAGGAAAGGCAGACATGGCTCCTGATGAGACCATAGAGCGGTCACCAGGAGAGGCCAGAGAGCAATAGCTGTACCACCGGGGACAGTGGTACAGAGCCCCAGTCTCCAGCAGCCGCCAGACGCTGGAAACAGGGAACGGCTGGTCTGAGAGTTACAGTGACAAGACAATTCCTGCAGAATCTTTGTTTTAAAAATTTAGGGTAAGTGTGCTATTCCTAAGTTTATGAGCGGAGCTTCTGCCCTGCACAGGCTCCTGCTGCCCGCGCCCCTCCAGCCCCAAGGCAGGAATGCCTTTGCCCTCCCCTACTGACTGGCTTTGCCTGGCCTCACCCAGGGACGCACTGCACCCTGCAGGTCAGGTCTCCGAGGCTGTCACTGCAGTGCTGGGCTTGTGCCCCCATGCGGTGGGGCCGCAGTGCGTCACCAGCTTCTGTGAGCACCCACTGCCACTCAGGCCGTGGCAGGAGCCTCCAGGAGGGGGGTCTAGCGGCCCTGTGTCCTTACAAGCATTTTGTGTTTCCACGCTTCCTGTCAGTCATGGGGAGAGGGTGGGATCTAAGGGAGCATAAGCCACGCCTTAATCTTCCCAAAGCTTCAAAGGAGTCTCCCTGCTGAGAACCTGGGAGGGAGGGGAGGTCAACCCCCAACTCTTTCCTCACGTCTCAAGCCAGAGTTCAGAAGACCAGACTAGTTGGGCCTGGGTCTGCTGTAGAAAGGCCTTGCTATCAGCAAGAACAGGCAGAGAAAAGGGCTGTGTGTGTGTGTGAGTGTGTAAGTGTGTGAGTGTGTGTGAGTGTATGAGTGTGAGTGTATGAGTGAGTGTGTGTGAGTGTGTGTGTGTGTGTGAGTGTGTATGTGTGAGTGTGAGTGAGTGTGTGTGAGTGTATGTGTGTGTGTGAGTGTGAGTGTGTGAGTGTGTGTATGTGTGTGTGTGTGAGTGTGAGTGTATGTGTGTGTGTGAGTGTGAGTGCGTGAGTGTGTGTATGTGTGTGTGTGTGAGTGTGAGTGAATGTGTGTGAGTGTATGAGTGTGTGTGAATGTGAGTGAGTGAATGTGTGTGAGTGTATGAGTGTGTGTATGTGAGTGAGTGTGTGTGAGTGAGTGTGTGTGAGTGAGTGTGAGTGTGTGTGAGTGTGTGTGTGAGTGTATGTGTGTGTGAGTGTGAGTGTGTGAGTGTATGAGTGTGAGTGTGTGTGTGTGTGTCTGTGTAGCTCTGGGTAGGAACAGACACAGGCAGGTGGGGCCTGGGAGCTGAGGACAAAGCGGGATATCTCCTTGTGCCCAGACCCTGGGTGCTGGGGACACTGCGGTGAACACCCAGGCGGGAGCCCTGCGTCACGTGATGACAGTCCCGGGAAAGCAGCAGGCAAAGAAACCACAGTGAATCCAGGATTGCAGACGGTGATGAGTGCTCCGAGCTGTTAGAAGGCCTGACCTGGCCTTGACCCCAAACCCTAGGGATGTGGCCTCGGGAGCTGCGTGGACTCTCACAGGGATCCCAGCAGACAGGTGGGGCCTTGTTCTGGAGAAGAGCAGAGTGGAAGTCGTGGATGAGCAGAGGTGGTCTGGGAAGTCATAAGATGGCGTGTGTGGCTTCCTTCTCATCATGAAGAGGACAGACAGCGCTCCAACTCTCTCATCTACATCGTGGCAGCTCTGTGTTTAAGGATGCTTCCCATTACATGTCCACCATCTTGGCCAAAACTTGAGCTGCAAGGGAAGCTGGGAGATGTAGTTTTCACTCTAAAGGAAAAGGGAGGGTTGGTGTTGGGGCTCTTTCTGGTATCTTTTATTTTATTTATCTATCTATCTATCTGTTTATTTATTTTTTAAAGCTGTGGCCGGAAGCAGGAGATGGCCAGCAGTCATTAACTCTGTAGCGTCTGTGGACTTGGCCATGTCTTAACCAAGGCTGTCTGGCCAACGGCAGCTTTAGCACATATTTGGGAGCTGATGAACCTGCCCAATCTAGCTGGGGACAGCTGAAGGCGAGGTGGGCTAAGAAAGCTCCAGAACTTTCACTCATGAATCCCCCCACCAACAGAATCACGAACCTTCGAGCCACCCTTGTGCAGGGGCCACGGAATCTTCTGTTCCGGGTTCAGTTACTGTGCTGTTGAAGTGAGCGCAAGGCTTTCTCATTCTCCTTCCCTTTGGTTCCTTGAGAACTGCCATAGCCACGGCGGCCTTTTCTGTGGTTTGTTTTGCGACAAGGTTCCGCTTTGTACGATGCGTAGCCCAGGCTGCCCTCAAACTTGAGCTCTGCCTGCCTCTGCCTCCACACCTGGGGCCGCCATCTTTTGAAGTGAACTGCTAAGTAGCTGAACACAGGCATTTTCCTCTTTCTTTCCTCTTCCCCCTCCTGTCCCTCTTCCCCGTCTTCCCTTCACACACCCTCTCCTGATCCTTCTTTATTTTCCGAGACAGGGTCTTACAGTAGCCTTGGCCTGGAGCTCGTAGATCAGGTTGGTATAACTCACAGGCATCCACCTGCCTCTGCTTCTCGAGTGCTCGCTGTGCAAATCATGCGTGGCTTGAGGCCTCTCCATTCTGAGTTTTCCGTGTTGTTCGTGGGCAGAGCTGCAGGGCTGTGCCCTGGTGGGGCTGGCCGATCCTGATCCCTGAGGTCGGTGCCTATAGCCCTTGTCCTGTCAGAGTTGCTCAGGCCCCTTGTTATCACAGAGGAATGTTCCTGAGGTTCTCTGTCCACACGCAGGCCGGTCTGGCAGCCACACCCTGTCTCTCATCTCCCTGGGGCTGTGGTAGAGGCTCTCCGTCTCTGAACACCTGGTATCTTGCTGTAGGGCCCATGCCACAGATGGCAAGGCTCTGAGACAAGACAGGAGGCTGAGCCCTGGTCTCCTCCCCCAACTCCTGCCTCTGGCCAGGCCCTGTGCCAGGCAGGAGCCCTGGGTATCCAGGTAGGGGTGAAGAGAGAATGCTCATGGCTCAGCTTCTCGTGAGGCTGATGTCAAGCGCACTCTGTTGCTGTGGGGTAAGACGCGGTGAGACACAGTGCACTATAGAAAGCCCACGGCCTGTCCAGTCCAGGGCAGTGTCCACCAAGACAAGACCCACTTATTGCCGGCACCACAGTGGGAGGGCCCACAGAAGCCAGGGCACCAGTAAGCTGCACGACACCACAGTTGGAATGTGAAGTGTGAAGTTGTGTTGTGTTTTGATTTTTTTGAGACAGAGTCTCTTGTCGGCCCAGCTCTCTGTGCAGTGGAGCCGGTCTGGAGCTCTGACCTCCTGTCTCCACTTCCTAAGTCCCGGGGTCACTGGCCTGGACTACCAAGCTGTGCTCTTGGCACTTGCCGGTGGGAATCCAGGCCGGCGGTGGACATTAGAGTCCCCCAGTGGGGTCCTCTCTGCCCACAAGCTCATCAAACAGCCTCGGGCTGGTTTGGGGAGGTCAGGTGCCCTCTTCATTTGCTGGTTTGTGCCTCTGGTGACGAGCACACAGGGCATGCACAGCCAGGCACAGGCCAACATGTCTTCCACCATCTGCGTTAAACTTCCTTCAGCCTCCGACACGAGACATGCTCTGTGCTTTCTGTCAACCCTTGAAGTGTTTTCCGTGCAGGGTAGTGTTGTAGGGGCTCAGTTGTCTACTTGAGGCTGGGCTGCCAACTTTTGGCTAGCAGGCACTTCTCGGGGCCATGAACTTGAACACGACCTCTCTTGTGTGCAGCCTCCCTGCCCCCTGCAGGACAGCTGGAATAAAGGCCACCACCAGGCAGGTTGTGGTCTTTTGGTGGCTTCCAGGTCCTTCTCTGAAGTCCTGTGCTGGAAGCTTGACGCCTGCCTGCAGACACCTTTGACTGCCCATTCGGCCTCAGCTCAGGCTGTGGTGCCCTGGTCCTTAGATACTGTGCTCTTCCTGTGGGCCTCTTCCCCTCACCTCCAGCCCTCCGCATTGCCTCTCCTGCTTGAGTTCTCCAGCTCTAGCCTTGCAGGCACCCCAAATGAGAGGCATTTCAGGGGCTTTGGGGTGCCCCAGGCCTAAATGCTTCACCGAGGGTCAGAGAGGGCAGCTGAGGACCTGAGGGGGAAATGTAATTACCCAGCAGCGTGGTGTCTCCTTACTTGCCTGCTCGCCATGGCCTGAGCCTGTTTCTCCTAAGTGGAAACAGATTTCCTGACAAGGAGCGAGGTCATAAACTTCTTTGGAGGCCTCCCAAATAAAAATGGCTGTGCTAGCCTTCCCTCCTCGGTAGAGCAATTGTGAGAACTTTCCCTCCTCGGTAGTGCAATTGTGAGAAGGCCTCGGACCATCCCCCCAGCTGTGGGGAGGGATGCTTAGAAATCTGGGCAAAGCGAGGCCTCAGGTGGGCTCCAGGTTAGCCTAGGGAGGACAGAAAAGCAGACTGCTCAGAAGGAGACAGGCTGTGTGATGCAGGTCTGGATCACAGGCCACAGGTAGAGGGGCCGTGTGCTTGGAGCCCTCTCCGACGGCTCAGGACTCTTCGGGCAGTATGGCTAGTCCTGAAACGTCAGAGCAGGTTGGAGGTGCAGGCCACTCCTGGCCGGAGCCAGGGGACTGGAATCTGCTGCTGAGGGAGACATGACTGAGCAGAGGGTGGTGGTCTGGTAGGCATAGCCTGCTCTTGTTGATTCTGAGGATGTGTGCTGCCTGCCTTGGGTGCAGTGAACAGACGGGAAACGCACTCCAGAGGTGGTCTGCAGACGCACGCACGTGGAGTGTCATCCCCCGACACTCACAGGAGGCCGGAGACACAGTGGGGGTGGTGGAACCCACAGGGCTGCTCTCCGCGTCTACACCCTGCAAACCTTCCTCTGGACTCAGCAGCTGCTTCCTGCACTGCTGGGGTCTGCAGCTCCTCCAGCTCAGGAAGGCCCTCCCCCAGGCCCTCAGGACTCCAGTGGGCTGGCTGTATGGAGGTCAAACGTGTCTAGACTACAGAATGACACCAGTGATCAGAGAGCTCTCCTGTAACACTGCCCCAAATGTGCAATGGTAGAGACGGGACCCATCCTCTGTCTGCGTGGGCTGGGTGCTCTCGGCATTCCTGTGGGTGGCTGTGGGGGCCAGAGCCTCTGCAGAGGGGGTCTGCAGAAAGCACTGTTCTGAGAAGCTACCAGGACAAAGCCTCCCCCCCGCCCCCCAACAGCCCTGTCTATAGCAGGATGGTTTCCAGCGCCTGCATCTGCTTCTCTCCTAGGACCAGGACCCCAAGGCCCCAGCCCCCAATCTGGCTTTTGTTGCCACTAGAGTGGATCCAGGCTCCTGGTAAAGAGGGTGTGTGTGGGTTCCCCAGCATCCCTCCATCCCTTCAGGGGTGCGGTCCTCAGGTACAGCTGATGGATACTCTCCTGAGTGTACAGGTTGTGTGACCCAATTGGGGCTCTCCTCACCCCTGGGAGCTTCTCCCTGGTCCATCAACAGTCCTCCTGGTCTCCCTGCATGTCTCTGCCCAGCCTGCCCAGCTCTGGGGTCCTCCAGGCTCCTGCCAAGTTTTCCTATGGGGTCCCCCACAAGTGTGGAGAGAGAGGCCACCTCTGATCTATCAGAAGAGCAGGGCACGTCGAGTGTTCATGGCACATGAACACGGGATGAGCGCATGCAGGACCTCCATGTGCCCTACAGAAGACAGTCAACACAGGGCCACACCCCAAGGGAACCTACTGCCTGGAACTGCAGGGCCTGGTCCCTGGGGAGCTGCTGGGGAGAGAGAGAAGCTGGGACCCCTTCGGCCAACAGAAACCTACTTACCTCGTGTGTAGTCCAACTGAGGGCTTGTTATATGCCCACACCGGAGTCCCACCGGGAGATGTTGAAATAGCAGACCTGGGAGCATAGAGGTGTTCTTCCTCCACGGGAGCGGAGTCCTTCACATCCCCCCCCCCTGCAGGGACTGAGTGAGCCTGCTCATGTACTTGTTCCCACACCCTGTCTCCCACAGCCCTCACTCTAGTCTCAGCCGGCTGGGGACAAGGCCTGTGACATCAGAGCAGTCAGAGAACGGGCACTGCAGGTCCTGGGTTCCCTTTGCCCTGCCCACTCTCCCCAGAGCAGGTGGGAGGGCTGGGTGTTCCGTTGGCCTCCTGTCTCCTGCTACAGTCTGGTGCTGGGGGACAGAGTGAGGGCTGGACGTGTCTACCTGGGGAGGGGTCATCATTGCTTTGTGCAGTTTTGAGCAGGTAGCCTGTGAGATGCAGAGTTGGCTCAGGAAGTGTAAGGCTGGGTCTCTGGGTGTCAGAGTAGACAGGTCAGCAGGGCTCTGGGAGATGAACAGCTGGGAGGGGACCGAGCCCTCTCTCAAGCCTGGCACAGACTTGGCTGCATATGGAAGTGCTAAGAGCGAGAGCCACACAGCCATTCTCCCGACTACTCAGGGGCTTCCCCAGACCAGCGTGGGCCAGGCACCTCCATGCTTCAGACAGGACGCTCAGGCAGTTGTGACCCCAGGAACTCTGAACACCTCTCAAAGTTGAGCGCTGGTGAGGGCTCCCCTATGCCTGGCCTGAGAAATTTCACTGCCCCCCCAGCCCCCAGAAACCTTGCCAGGGCTGGGGCTCAGCAATTAAGGCCCCCTCGTCTCCAATTGGTTTGTAGTATTAAAAACGAATCGCGATGGCCGGGTTGTCATTTCTACCTGATAAAACATCACTTTTATCGATTCCACTCACCCAGCGCCACCATTTATCTTGCTTCAGCATTTCACATAATGGCTCATTTGTCTTGATCAAAGCGTAGTCTTGCATGTTTAACCCTCGGGGCGCCACAGCCTGTGTCCTCTCTATGTCCGCCCTGCCCTTGGCCTAGGCGCTGCCCTGAGAGCAGCAGGTTCTGGAAGGCCAGGACCACAGTGTCTGAGGCAAGGCGGAAGGTGGAGGAGGACTGGGAGCCTGCTTGGGGTAGACCGTGTCCTGCCCGTGTCTTCGGGAGCTCCCCTGGGAGGTACCAGCAGGCGCCTGCCTGGGGCTTGCCCGCTTGTCCGGTTTCTGGTCCTGCCGCGTGCTCTTACTGGGCCTTTGTCTGGTGCAGAAGCTCTTGTGGGGTGTGGACCAGCCTGGTCTTCTAACCCAGATCCAAGGCCACTCAGGGTCTGTGTTAGACCTGAAGGGTTAGGGTCTAACACAGACCCACTAATGGCCACTGTGTGTGAACTTGGTGCTCTTGGGGTGACCTGCTTGCCAGCGGGTCATCTCTCATCCTGCCAAGGGCCTTGTCTTTTAGCCTCCCCCCCTTCCCGCCTTTCTAGCCACCATCTTTCCTCTCCTCCATCTGCCCTACCTGGGACTCCCTTCTCCAGGAAGCTGTCTAGATCATCTCAGGGCATCAGAGCTGCCTGCTTCACCAGCCATGATCATCCGATTCGTTCTAGAGTCCTGTGCGAGTCACAACACACTCTGGGCTGGAAATGGCACGACCCACCTTGTGGTGCTGTGAGGGGTGATCTTGGCCACCTGGCCCGGTGCAGCTGCTGGCCAGCTGTTCCCAGCCTCGCCCGCCTGCCTGTCTGGGGTCTTGGAGCCATGGTGTCTTGGAGGCTGGCGTTCAGCTGCTCCTGCCATGCTTACCACAGAGCACTGCTGGTTGCAGAGGGATTGGCTGATCGAGGAGGGAAGCCCACGGTCTTGCAGTTAACAGACGCCCTCTGGCGTCACCTCCTCTGTGTCAGAGCCTCCTTGCAGGACCTCCTGAGCAAAGCCAGCCTTTTGAGTTTCCCTGTGGGTCACTGGGACTAAACCCAGGACCTTGCACAAATTAGATAAGCATTCGATCACTGAGCTACGTACAGTCCCAGGAAACAGGCTCCAGTGGGCAGAGGAGGACATTGTCAAAACTTGTGTCTCAGGGGCTCCAGGAGCCACGCAGGAGCCCCGCCTCCCTCTGCCCAGCTGTATTCTAGTCTGTTTTTCCCAGTAAAGATTCTAGTTCCTGCAGTTAGAAGTCTGTCTCAAGACTGCAGAGGGTCCCTGAGCCAGAAGCCCCATGTGGCGCATCTGCACCCCAGACTCCAGCCTTCACTTTATGTCCCCCAGACAGGGCTTCTCTGTGTAACTCTGGCTGTCCTGGAACTCACTCTGTAGACCAGGCTGGCCTTGAACTCTCAGAGACCCTCCTGCCTCTGCCTCCCTAGTGCTGGGATTAAAGGCGTGTGCCACCACTGCCCAGCTTCTCCAGCCTTCACTTTGTCTCAGGCCCCAGGTGGCCCCACATGACACTGGACAGCTAGCAATGGCAGATACTTGTCCCAAAGGTCATGACCTCAGATAATCCCAGAGCTGAGTCTATATCCCCACACACAACTGACTAGTCCGCCAGCATCCTGGGCACCTGGCTTTATGGCCCTTACCTGTCAGCTTGGGACTTGGAATGGGCTGAAGGAAGAATTTGGTGGCAGACTTTGTAGCAGGTACTGGGTGGACCACCCAGGCACTTGGACCCTATCCTGCTCTCACAAGGCGGTTCAGCGGAGGGCAAGAAGGTGACACTGGAGGAGACATACCAGCCTCGCAGGTCTGGGGCATGTGCACAACTAAGCTCCATACGTATGGAGGTGGGAGGCCAAGGACCCCATCCCTGCTCCCAGAGCCAACCTTGCCCTTGCACATCTGCCCTGTCTGGGGTCCCACCTCAGGGCACCAGTGGTGATCACAAGCCAGGCTGTCTCACCTGGCCACAGCTGGGCTTCCTTTGGGTCTGTACCCTCCTGATGAGGGGACACACGCCCCCCCCCTTACTCCTCTGCTTAACAACCTTTTACTCCCTCTTCTCCCAACAGGGTCTCACTGTGTAGCCCTGGCTGGCCTGGGACTTGCTATGAGGACTCGGAGGCCCACCGGTCTGCCTCCTGAACGCACCATCTTGTCTACCAGGACTGCTACTTCTTATTCTCTGCATAGCTGGCAGAAAAATTTTTGTTGAACAAACCCATTCAGAGCCAGCAAAGTAGTTGACAGTCTGGAGCAGTGTCTGGGGCCACCCTCCCCCTTGCTCTGTGCTTTGTGGACTCCCCATGGCTGTATGAACTGGTTCAGATGGACAGGGAAGCTCACCACCACGCATCCCTACCTGACTAACAGGTCCGGCCCTAGGAGCTCACGGATCAAGAAGACTCACAGGTGTGGATGGGTAGGGTGGAGCTCTACGCCCAAGGCCACTCAAACCCATGCAGATCACTCAGCCTTCCCTCAAGCCTAGACAGGAATGATCATGTGACACACACAGGAGGCGGGCACAGTCACAGTCGGGACTACCGGGCACCTGTACAATAGTTCATATATTTATTCTTAAGCAAGTTATCAATAAAAAATTTAATACTAAAATGCCTTTTTACATAGAGTTTGCTGTTCATAAAACCTTTGTGTTGTTTGTTTTGTATTTAGTGTTTACATTGAAAAAAAAATCCAGCCAGCCTCTTAGTTTACACATTTACAAGAATCGTGCTTATGCCACGGTTGGGGAGGAGGGGTCACGCTGTTCACGTGTACGCACAGAAGGAAAGGAGAAGGAAGATAAAGACAGGACAGCTCGGCAGAGGGAGAAGCATCCGGAAGGCGGCTCCTGTGCTCCTGGGCACTGGGGTTCCCGGCAGCCTCTTTCCAGCACCAGCAGGTGCTCCTTCCCTCGCTCACTGTCTCTCTGATTCCCTAGCTGTGAGCAGGACCTCGGTGGTCATCTCTCCCGATGACCGCCAGGAATGAAATATTGCACCCGTGTGGAGAACAGAAAGCCTCAGGACAGCCAGGCATGGGGCCCCTTGGTTATCCTGTGAGCCACCAAGAGTGGCCTTTTGGGCAACTAGTGAGCAATAAGTCCTTGAGATCGGGACAGACTCCTGGTGGCCTGAGCAACGGAAGAGGCTTAGGCTCCCAGTGGGGGCTGGGTGCCCATGAATACTCCTTGCTTCCTAGGAAGCCTGGGCCTGGTGGGACACCGGGGTGCATGTGCACCACAAGGCATTTCAGAGGACAAAGGCTTTCGGTCCATGGGTCTGGCCTGCTCTTTCCATCATGGGAGAAGTGAGGGCTGCTGGGCTTTCTGGTGCTTGGGGACAAGGTGTGGGGCCAAGAGGCCAGAAGGGACCCTTGTATGCTCCTGTGTAAGCCTGCCATGCCATCTGCCCTGCTGAATAGCTATAAAGAAAGTTCCAGAAACTGTCATGGGGTGGACAGAGGGGCCCCTGGACCAGCGTTGCGTGGAGATAAGGGGAAGCAGGTGGACCTTTCCCCCTTGGTGGGCAGCACCTGCTTTTCTGTTCTGGCTCAGCTGGTCACCATCCACACTTGAGGTCAGCCAGAGGTGGGGGGCCCGGGGAAAGCGTCTGGTGGGGAAAGGAGAGTCTCAGTGGTGAGGAGGTACTCAGGCAGAACTGTGGACCAGCCCCAGGTGGGCCCCAAATTCTGGCCCAGATAGGGACCTGGACCAGCTGCACCATTGTGGAAGACCCGCTGCTCCTGGGAGGAAGCAGTTGGTGGAGGGTCCCAGTGGAGGGAAGGAGCTGAGAGCAGTGCGGGGGAGGGGCTTGGGGCCAACTACACCCTGCTTCTCTCCCTGCAACAAACCGGCCATGGAAAGAGAAACCAGAAATAACTCGGAATATTCAGGAAAGAAAGTTTAAACATCTGTTTTTCTTATTGATACTTCAAAATATTTGTTCGTTTGTTTTGTTTGAAACAGAGGTATGATACCAATGGCTGCTGCCGGGCTCCTGGGCGGGGCGAGGGCAGAGCAGACCCATCCTGGCTTGCATCTTGCGGCCGGAACCCCTTTCCTTCCCGGGGACCACCATCACTGCCCACGCCCCGATACTTTTATGGATGGGATGATTGAAAGGAAATAAACTGGGGTGTAATTCCCTTCACAGTTGACCCCCAAGAGATTGGAGGGTGTGACTGGGTCTCATGTGACCATCCCACGGCCTTTGGCCTCGCCCCCATTCCAGCAGCCTCTGCAGTCACAGATGCCCCTGTTGGAATTCAACTAGGCTGAGAACAGTGCATTTTCAAAGGAAACCCCAGGACAACCCCCTACACACGCACACACGCACACACACGCACGCACACGCTCGCACACACAAACCCCCTTGTCACGTAGGTGAGGGAAAATCCTTTTCCACTTTTCCCCCCCATAAAACTTCTCCACAGAGATACAATATTTACACAGAGAAATAAATAGACAACACACCTGATTTCTGCTCTCCCTGGTGGGAGACAGTCGGAGGTACTAGGGAAATATGGCTTGGATTCTAATCTCTCGAGAACTGCGGTTGCAGTGGCAGAGCAGCCGGTCCCTGTGGGGCCAGCCTGGCCCTCCGTCTGGAGCAGCTAGGACGGGACTGGGGTCCAGCCTAGGCGCTCTCTCCAGAGCACTTCGAGGAGAAGCCTGGTCCCGCCTTGGGGGGTTGCATATTTGTTCAGCCCAGCTCCTGGCCAGCCGCAGACGAGGGTGGGCAGAGGCAGCTCAGCACAGGACGGGCACGCCGTCGGCTGTCACCAGGCGCCCAGTGGTGGGATCGTAGGTGCCCGCCAGGTAATAGAGGTCCTGCTGGTCCTGGTACTTGCGGCCCCGCGTCATCTGCTCGTACTGCTCCCGCCCAACCACCTGGCACTTGTGGGAGATGGTCTGCACGTCGTTCTCATCCTCGTGGCAGGACTGGTACAGGGCGTTCTGCCGAGCGAGGGCACGGTGTCGGGGCCGGCCTTACGGGCGGGGCCACCGGACACCGGAGGCACCTCAGCAGCACCACCCCTTCTCCACGGCCGGGCGGCGCCCGCCCTCGCCTCTCCTTCCCATCACCCTCTGCAGCTGCGCACACTTCTCGCCCGCCCGCCCGCACCGCACCTTCCCGTCGCTCTGCCGCTTCCCCAGCTTCGTCTCTTCGGGGTGGTAGAACCATTTCACCTTCACCACCATGTTGCTCCCCCACGACTCCCACAGGCTCTCGATGCGGCCGATGTAGGGCAGGTTGGGCCGCCCGGCCGACAGGAAGACCGCGCAGTCGCCGATGCGCAGCGTCTCCTTGCCGCGCACGATGGCCTTGTAGAAGAGCTTCCTGGCCTTGCCCTTCATGCCGCGCCTCTGTGGGCAGAGCAGCAGACACAGAGGTGAGGAGGCCCAGGGGCCTCCAGGAAAGGTGGCGGGGGTGTGAACGCGCGGCGGGACAGAGGGCGGGAAACGGCCACCGCCTCAGGTGCCCTGCGAGGTGGACTACCCTGGCCATGACAGAAAGCCTGGAACGGAGTCCCGGGCACGCGGGACCTGAGGGCGGAGATGCGTATGAGATGTCACTGCGGTTTGGTTTACAAGGGTTAAAAAAAAAAAAGCCAAAGAAGGCAGGAGCAGGCGGATCTCTGTGCGGTCCAGCCCGGGCTACATGGCGAGACCCTGTCGCAAGCAAACGAAAGACAGACCGCGAGCAAGCACGGGTCCACCCACAGGCTGACACTGGTAAAGAAAGCCGCCGTGTGTCTGCGTGGCGGGGCTTCGCAGCCTTCCACAGCTGGCAGCCTAGTCAGCAGGAAGAGCTGCTCGGCGGCACTGCCAAGTGGTGTCACCACACGGGAGGCAGGCCCTGCGTAGGACACCGTGTGCGCGACCGCACGGGCGGGGCTCGAACGTGCGAACCGCGGTGTTGGTAATCTGTCTCATTGGATCACTGGTGGGTTTTGTTGTTATCTGGGGTTTCCAACCGGTTTGAGATTTAGAAGAAAGCGTGTGCATAACCCTCTGTAGCTGGAGTCAGCGGTACGCTGCCCTGCGGGGCTGCGGGGAACTGAACCCAGGTCCTCTGCAGGAGCAGCGTGCGAGCCTAGCCACCGAGCCAGCTCTAGGGAACAGGAATACCCACGCAAGTGTGTGGGGTCTGAGGGAGCACGGGCAAGTCCATTCCTCCCCGTGCTCTTGACGTCAGGGAGCCGGGCCACCTACCTGTGTGGGGTTCCCCGACCACTTCCAGAGCTGCCGGGCGGGCAGGAAGGCTGAGATCTTTGGCCGATTTTCCACGGAGGGCAGCCGTTGCCTCCGAGAAAGCTCTTTGGGTTTGGAGAAGCTCAGGGCCTCCTTGCGCTTGAGCTTGGATTTGCCGCCGCTCGGGCCGGCACCCGCACCCGCACCAACCACCCCAGCCCTGGACAGAAAGCAGCGCTGCGCGTGGGCGTGGGGGCCGCCGCCCTTGGAGCGCAGGGCCTCGGGCGCGGCGAGCAGGGCGGGCACAGGGCGGGTGAGGCAGGTCTGCAGCAGCAGGGCGGGGTCCTCGTCGTCCGAGCTGTAGGAGGAGTCCTCGTTGTCTGAGGAGCAGAGGCTGGACGTGGACACGGAGCCCGAGGAGGAGGTCGTGGACGAGCCGGAGGACGAGGACGACATGGACAGGCGGGTGAGGAAACGGGAGGGCACGCCGGCGGCCAGCCCCGGCCCGACCTCGTCCTCGTCCGAGTAGGAGCTGGGGCAGTCGCTGTCGCAGGGCAGCGGGCACTTGTGCAGGGCCAGGCCCATGGGGAGCGGGTGCACAGGCGTCCGCCCCTTCTTGTCCTTGCCCATGAGGGCTGGGTGTGCGTAGCCGGGGCTGGCCGGCGGCCGCCCCAGCTTGGGGCCGAAGTCCTTGTCGCCCGCGAGCAAAGCCTTGCAGTTTCTGTTCTTGGGGGAGGTCACACCCTCATGGTCCAGCTTCACCAGGAACTCACTGCCCGCCCGCCGCCGCCCGGCCTTTTCCGCTTCAGCCCGCTCAGCCTTCTTGGCCCGAAGCAGCTTGTGGGCCCCTCCCGGCAGGCCTGCCCCGGCCCCTCCAACGAAAGGTGTGTAGGAACTGGCCAGGCTGCTGAAGGAGTCAGCGCGGAAGCTGTTGCCGAACACGGGGGCAGCCATGCTGTGCATGGGGAACAGGGTCTCCCGGGCCCGCAGCTTCTTGGTGCTTCCGTTGAGTTGGAAGAGGTTCTGCAGCACCCCTGGCCCTTTGCCACCTGCCGCTGCTGCAGACACCGCTTTCCGCTTGGTCTGAGCCACCGCTGACCAGCTCAGCAGGGGGCTGCCCCTGCGGCCTAGGAAGTGGTCTGAGGCCCCCGAGGGGGACTTGGCACCTGAGGTTAGGAGGTCGACTTTGCCTGGGGGGGAAGCCGGGTAGAGTCAGCTGTACCTGCTGGGCCCACCCAGCTGTGTCCACTCACCCCTCCCTGACCCCCCCAGGCCCCATGCGCCTCCCAGGGACCACACCCCCACGGTCCCCCCCTTCCCGGTTCTCAGCAGCTCTGCAAATACCAGCTTTGTCTTTGCTGATGGATTTCTTCACGGGGGTCTTGGAAGTTTCGGGGCCGTCCTGCACTTTAGGGGACAGGCTGGGGGTGGGGGCTTCGCTGGGCGGGGGAGCCTCACTGGATGCTTTTTTGGTCCTCCGGCAGCTGCTGGACACCAGCAGGGCTGGGGAGGGCTCTGTACCTGTGGCGTGGACAGGAGGACTTGTCACGGGCCTGCTGGTGGCAACTGCCACTCTTGGTCCCTCTCCTTGGGAACATTCCCAGCGCTGGTGAGGCTCAGGGAGAAGGGGCTTCAGGAGTGAGGCAGGCAGGGAGAGCCCCGCCCCTAGGTAGATGATCCTGGGGTACTCACACTGGATCTTGAAGTCTGGAGGCAGCAGCCTGATGTTAGAGACCGCTATGTGGCCTGTGTCTCCGTCATCAAACTCAACCACCACAGAGTCCAGGTCCTCTTCTTCATCGCTAGACGCACCTGCGACAGGGCATGCCCTGAGCCTGTGGCCAACCCAGCTGGCCAGAGGGCGGGGCGGGGCAGGGCAGGGCGGGGCAGGAGACAACAGGGGTGCTGAGCTGGGATACTTCTGCAACCTGATGACACTGGCCACTTGATAAACCAAAACCACTCCCCTTGGCCACCTGGTCCCACACGCAGGCCCTACTGGGGCAAAGACATCGCTCTGCCATTCTTCCCGGGAGTGTCCATGGATGCTTGTCCATCCGCCCAGGTCCTACACGCCCTGTTTTCGCCCAGGTGTGCTGGGATGCGCACACGGTAGCTTTGGTGACCCAGGCAGTGGGACTCTGGGTCCTTCTCTTGCTGGGCCCGCTCTGATTAGTTGGACATGGGGGGGGGTCTCCCTGTCCCTCACCCTCTTACTTCTTATGGCTACTGGTGAATTGATCTTACTGTCTCACCTAGAGAAGACCCAAGTCTGCCCTGCTCCAGCCTCCAGGGTAAGCCGGACTGTGGGAAGGAGGGGACCCTCTCTGGAGCTCTGAAGGTCACAGAGGGGCCTTGGCCATAGCCACAGTTGGTCATGGCCTTGGGTATGCTTACCTCGAACCACATTGCCTGGATATAGGCACCGAGACTTCTGGCTCCAGTAGGCGCAGACTCGGGTACCGGGTGGAAGGTACCGACTGGACTGTGGCCGGACGTCAAGAACCTGCAGGGAGCCATGGAATAGTAGCCAATGAGCAGCAGAGTCTGGCCACAGGGTCTCTGTAGGGCCAGGTCAGGGTCTTCCTGGTGACGGGGAAAGCCACCAGGCCTGCTTCCCGAGGCAGGGCCATCCTTACCGCCTCCTGCAGCAGCTGCTCCAGGGAGTAGATCCGCTGCCGGTTGCCTCTCTCGCCCTCAATGACGATGCTGTAGCTAGGGGCGTTGTGGGGGCACGTGAGGTTCCCGCGGGAGTCTCGCTGCCCCACAGGTCCCAGCCAGCATGCACCCCTCACGCCCAGGCCCAGGGCCTCACATATCCGGGGGCTGCAGAGTCCTGACGCTGCCTGCGTACAGCAGACTGTCCTCCTTGGGGATCAGCACAGGCAGCCCGTCCTGCAGGTCCTCCTTGTGGATGGTACAGGAGTGTGCTGCAGGGAGAACATCAGAGCTGGGCCCAGACCCGCACGCCACGCCCTCCCCGGCCCGCTGGCATCCGGAGCTCTGCTTACCCAGGGCCGCGCTCTGCTCTGCGCTTAGCTGGACACCGGCCTCCTCTTCTTCCTCTTCCTCGTCTGAGAAGCTGCTGTCTTCACCAAACTCGAAGTCATCCTCCACGGCAAAGCTCTCCAGCAGCCGGCTCACGGCTCGGCCCTGGCCCTGGGTGGGCCACAGGCGTCAGGGGAGGTGGCTAGGAGGGGCTGGGTCCCCAGTCGGCCCCAGGCCAGGGAGGGCTGCTACCTGCGTGTTGACGGTCTCTCTCTTCATCTTCGTCAGCTTCCTGCTCTTTCCCAGGATGGCTTTGGCATTGCGGGCCGACAGGGCGATGGACAAGGCCCCGTTCTTCCGCTGCTCAAGAAGGGTGGACAGAGGGCAGCGATGAGGATTGGTTCCGCTTCTCTGGCCAGCACGGCTGTGACTCGGGGCTCAGAGTTGAGTGGGAAGGAGGGGGGGCTGTACCCTCTTCCTGGGGATGCCCACCAACCACGCTGGTGCCCACCGGCCCCGCTGGCCTACCCTCAGGACTGGCTGCAACATGGTGCTCTTGCGCGTGGCTCTCTTCAGGCGCTCGCTGGCAAGTTTGCTGCCCTCCTCTCGGCAGGCAAAGGTCCTGGCCGGGCTGAAAAGGACGTCCCTGCTGGCAGCAGCCCCAGGCTCTGCACGGAGGCCACCTTTTGCCTTGCCCTTGGCTTTCTTCTTGCCTGGTGCACCGGAGGGCCGCTCCAGCTTGGGGCCCACCTTGCTTTTCACCGTCCGTCTCTTGATCTTCACCTCGCCCTCAGGGCTGGACAGGCGGCAGGCCCCTGTGGGAGGGAGGGAGTTGGTCATTGGGACCCTGGCTATACAGGCTCCTGTTCCATGTCTGCTCTGGTTTCTGGGTTACCTAGCAAGCCCTGCCTCTCCTTTTTCTTCTTGGCCTTCTGGTTGGCTTCCATCTTGACCACGGAGGAAGGTGAGGGTCCCAGCGCTGCGCCTGGATGCAGCAGCAGCCCGGGCTCCCTGGGAGCCACCTCTGTCCCCAGGAGTGCCTGGCAGTCCTCGCTGTCATAGCCACTGCCTGGGGGACAGCAGAGAGGACTTGGTGACCGGGTGTTGAACCTGGCTATTTGGGGTGGACCTAGGGAGTATGGCCAATGAAGACGCTGTCACCCTCTGGGCTGCTCAGGGGTGGGGCAGGAACTTGGGGTACCGACCCCCCAATGTTTGTTAGGGGAAGAGAACAGGGTTTTCTCTTTGGCAGCCCCACCTTGCAGAACTGAGCTTCTCTCTGGGGAGTCCCTCCCTCGCTCTGTATCCTCTGGCCCAGCTGGCCCTTGTGCTTCCCTTTGTCCTCTCTCAGCCTCCGACCCTGGAGGAGGGGCCGGGAGGGAGGAAGTGTCTATTTTTCCAGGCTGTTTCTGGACTTGTCTGTGGGGAAGGAAGAGATACCCCACCGACTCGCCGGACACTGCAGGGCGGAGGAGGGGGAAGCTATTTTTAACGTGCTCTCCAGGGCGTGTCCAGGATTTCTCTGCCTTGAGCGGGGGACCTACTGAGCCCTGGCCTGGGGACAAAGGCTCCTTCCCCAGACTTTATCAGTAAGAAGTCCCTGGATCTGTCCCTTTCAGAAACTTGGTGTGGTTCCAGTGGTTCCATGACCTGTGTGCCCCTCCCTCAGCCCCCAGGTGACCGTGAGCAGGCTCCAGTCACTCACACCACCAACTTGCCTGCCTCATGTGCCACAGCCACTGCTGGCTGGGCTGTGAACTTGGGCATCTCCCTGCCACAGTCCCCATCGGGGTGTGGGTGGCGCGCCACCCCTGACACCTTGACAGTCTTGGCTCTAGAGAGCTTCTTCCGGATGCGCCCACCTGGGGCGGCCTCTTTGCGCTGGAAGGCACTGAGGCCAGCAGGCAGCCCCTTGCTCTTGACTTTTGGCTTCAGCTGGGCCACCTTGTGTACCACTGAGGACGACAGTCCGGCCTGGCCGCTGGTCTTCTTGCAGCGAACCTTCTCCTGTGAACGGGAGGGGAAAGCTGCACCCTCAGGCGTGGCCACAGTCCCTCCACTGTGGGGTTCCTCTGTTGTGGGGCCCAGAAAGCAGCACCCCTGGGGTTGCCCTGGAAAGGGCCCTGAGGACATCTGGCCTGGAACACAGAGCTGTCTACGGGGGCAAACACCATGCCACCCACCTAGCCCCCAGCCCCATTCAACTCTAGACGGTGGCACGGGGGAGGCTGAGAGCAGAAGGCTCTGGGTACCACAGCTACATGCTGTTTGCCTCTGTGAGAAGGAAAGATCCCTGGCAGAATGAGCAGCCGGCATCCTGCCCATGACTATGCACTTAGGACGCAGAGATAGTTCAAGGGCAGCCTGATCTATGTTCTGAGTTCTAGACAATCAAGGAGTACAGAGACTAAAACTGCCACCACCAAACCATGCCAAAAACAAGCAAGCACACGAATAAAAGTAACAACAGCCTCCGAGGTGGGGGGACTCGGTAACAGCAGGCCCAGGACTTCGGAGAGTGAGAAAAGTCAGACCCAGGATCCCAGCCGGCACTGCAGACTGGATCTGTCTCTGGATCCCCATCCTCAGCAAACTGCCACACAGTTTTACCTCTCCTGCGTGTGTTGGGGGTATCGGGGGACCAGTGACGAGCCACACAGGGAAAGCTGCTGCCAGTGTGCTGGGAGCAACAGCCCCCGGTTACCACACTTGCATATCTGTGGCATCACTTCCGATAACCAGACTATCAGAAGCTCACCAATCCCTGGTTGGTTCACCTGGGCTCAACACCTGGTACACAATCTCAACATCTCACGGTGTGGTGCGCACGGGGTGAGGGCGGAGCCTGGAGACTCACCGAGGAGGCTGTCTGCAGGCCCGTGTAGGTACTCTTTTCCAGTTTGCTTCTCTTCCTTGTGGGCTCGTCACCCCGTAGCTCAGCACACAGCAGACTCAGGCTGGCACGAACAGCCCTAAGGGGAGGCAGCAGTAGACACTGTGGGTAAGCACCCTCATACAGTCCCTGTGGTGTGTCCTGGGGGCAGCCCGTGTGCAGGACACAGTCTCCTGTCTCACCTGCTAAGAGCAGGCCTGGGGGTGTCCGGCCAGTACTGAGCCTCCCAGTCAGTCCCTTCTGCCTGCTGACTACTGGCTCCTGGTAGTCCTTGGGTGAGACCGAGCTAGAAGTTGGATGTCTTTCCCTTCCCTCACTCAGCCCTCCTCCCCGATGGGGTGGAATGCCCTTGGGGTGTCTGGTCATAAGCCAGTGACCCAAGGCCTCGGCAGCTATCTGGGGGCTGGTGAGGACACTGGGTCCCTGGGATGTATCCCAGCACTTGTGAGCCAGGGCTGTGTAGCTACCTGACCTCAGGTTTTGGGTCTGGCGCCTCAGTCTCCACCGGGAATATGGGAGAGTAACACAGGCTCCTGTCTGTGGAATGGGGGTGGGGAATCACTCAAGTCTGGGTTTGGCCCTTGAGATACTTCCAAGTGGTGGTGCACACCTGTAACCCCAGTGCTCGGGAGTCTGAGGCAGCAGACCGTTAGAGGCAGCCAGGAGTACCCCATCATACCCCGTCTTTGAACAAAGGGGGGGGAAGGATATTGGGCCACAAACAGGATCTACTCCCCAGAGGGGCAGAGAAAGGAAAATAAGCAGGGAAGGCAGGTCCTACTTCCAGGGCTTGCTGGGGGGGAGCAGGCACCCTTGACTGGGGATCTTGTGAAGGAAGCCTGCACCCTACGTCCATTTTCCAGGTGGCCCAGAGGAACTGGCTCAGCTTTCCTGGGGTGTCTGTCCAGTGCTGAGCCTCCCGCTCGGTGCCTTCTGCCTGCTGACTACTGGGTCCTTGGGCCCTTCCCACAACTCATCAGCCTCAGTTTCCCCATGCCCCACGGTGTGCTATCTCTTCTGGGCTGGCAGTTGGGTCAGGCATCAGTGTGGTTAAGCGGCTACTGAGGAAATCGCCAGAGGGACCCTGCCCCCATCCCTCATGCCAGGTGGGCAGGCTTTTGTCTCCCACACATCCTAGTGCGTGATTTCACTTCCTTCCTAGTCCCCCCTTCGCAGGAGGAAAACAACACTGGCTGTCTGTGCATGGCTGGGCAGGGCTGGGGTTTGGCCTCCCACCTGTCAACCCCTTAGCCCTCGCAGGGCACAGAAGGAAACCGGCTGCTTATGAAAATGAGTGGCAGATGGGGACTGAGGGCCTGGCCTGCCGCTGACCTCATACAGCCAGACACCACTCCACCTTCCTGTCCAGCGAGGAGGCTGGACCTCTAAAGGCAGGGGAGGCCAGGCAGGAAGCCCCTGCAGCTCTGGGAGCCTCCTTGACCCCAGTTTCCTGCCACCTTGCCTGGCCTCCCACTTCCTGTACAGAGGAGGCCCAGCCTTGGGGCCCAAGGCCTGCTGCCTTCGCTGGGTTCTAGAACACAGCTAGAGAGTCCAGAAAGGAGCTGGGGGGGAGGTACTGTTAGGAGACCCACTCTTTGGAAGGAGAGGGCCCTGGCCATGGATCCTTCCCTGCCCTAAGGCTGCTGGCTTTTCTGTGTCATAGGTGAACTTGGCTGCAAGGCATAGGTTAAACCTACTTCCTAGAATCTAGGATAGAGTACACCACAGGCAGAGCGACCAGATCCGGCCAGGGCCAGACAGGGTGAAGTTCGGGGACACATCACTGCCCTCTAGCAGGATCTCTAATGCCCTCCACTGGCCCCCGATCTCCACTGGCCATATCCTGCCCGGCAGTCCCCAGGCTACAGCCTGGTTCTCAAGGGAACCTCCTGGAACTCCCTGCTGGGTGACACCTGGGTAGGGCAACAGGACATCTCTGCGAGGCCCCCAGCCATATGGTGAGTCCTCTCCGTAGCCTGCAGCCCACACAAACTCCCCGCCCCAGAACCTTCTCTGCATTTGCTAATGTTTTGTGACATAAAGCCCTGAGATTAATTTTTTGCCTCTGTCTTAATTGAAGGAACCATTTAGTGCCGATTTAACTATTATTACCAAATCATCAGGATTGATGCAGTGCACACGCGCGCGCGCCAATCCTGTTTGGAGGAGCTCGGAGGATTTATGCAAATGGGCCTGCCGGGAGAGGCAATTTGTAGCCGAGAAGGACAATTATACCCGGCCCGGGAGTGCGCCAACGACTGCGCCGGGCGGGTAATGGATAATAACATCGCACGGCAGCCGTGAGCAGCAGCGCAGCGTGACCAACGACTTTATACCGTGCAGATAAAGAGCCTTTTACGCAACGCCGCCTCGCATGCGAGGGCCAAGGCTGGCCAGTGGCTCTGGCGGGGCGATGCCACCAGCCACAGCCCGGTCGGTGCAGCCAAGCCTAGGCCTCGCCTTCCCAGGGAGGGGGCGCTGACGCTGATGGCCGTGCGTGGGCGCAGGATGTCTATACTGCGTGGTGCCAGTGCCCCACAGGGCTCCGTCTGTCGGACACTTGTCAAAGCTATGGGTTTTGGGAGGGGACATACTAGGCCTTCAGACACTGCGCGCAGGGAGCCAGCAGTCCCTGAAGTCAGAGAGGAACCCAGGTCCGTCTCACACACCCATCCTACACTCCAGACTCACTTGGCTTTCTTGCTGTCACTCCTGGCAAGCTGGCCACCAGGACGCAGAGTGGGCAGCGAGCTTGAGTATTTGCGCTTCCTAGGCCGGCCAGGGCCCCGCCGTGCAGGACTCCGTGAGCTCTCCTCCCTCCTGGGGACCACAGAGAGGACGTTAGAGACCTCGAAACGCTCTACCCCGAGCCTACCTGGGCACTGCTCTGCAGGGGGACGCTGGAGGCAGCAGTGCTCTCGGAGTGTAACAGGCGGCAGGCGGAAGCTCCGCCAGGTCCCTGCTGCCCAAGATCTGCATCTCTAGGTGGGCAGAACTCTCCCCTGCCCGACTCTGGGATCTGTCTTGCAACCACTGGTCAGGGAGCTCCCACTGCCCCTCGTGCAGCCGAGGAGGTTTCTTCTGCTCCTGGAGGAGGTCCCAGCTCCCCGTGGGTTCTCGTCCTCCTTGGTCACACCCACATTCCCTTTAGCCACCACGACCCTTGCCCTGCATCTTGTGGACAGGCCTCTGGACACTCCCACTAAGGAAGGCTCTTCACCCAGGCTTTGCCCTCAATGTGGCTGCCCCGGACACGGCCGTCCCCGCTGCCGAGGGTCTTACTCGTGGTCATGCCTGCGCTGCAGACGCGCCAGCTCCCGCTGCTTCTCCTTGTAGCGCCGCTGCAGCTCTGCCAGCTGCATGCGCATCTCCACTTCCTGTGTGTCCAGCTGGTCGATGGCGGCCTTCAGGGGACACACCTGTGTGCAAGGGTTCAGGAGCCTCAGGGTGGTGTGGCGGGAGGCAGCCTAGACACACGGGTGCCTTCCCGCCTCTCAAGGCACCCGGCAGTGTGGTGGCAGGATTCTCACTTACAGGCTTGGTTTTCGGGGCCCAGGTGTCCTTGCGCTGCAGGATCTGCATTCTTGGGGTGAGCCTGGGGCCTCTGTCTGGGTCAGCAGCTGGGGCCTGCAGTGAAGTGACTGAGCTGTCCAGGCTGGCAGCCTCCACGAGGGACCAGGCTGTGGCCAGTGTGGCGAGGTGCTGCAGGTTGAAGGTCAGCACATCCTCATCCTCTGCTGGAGGAAGAGCACGGGTCAAACACTGCCTCCAAGAGGCTTTCGATGTCAGACCCGTCCCAGCACAGTCCCAGCCTGGAGCTGCACGGTTCCTCAGCACGTGAAGATCAAGGGTGGTGTTGAACCACAGGGAACGGCTGACCTGCCAGGCCACAGCGGAGGGGATCGGCCACAGGGTGTGTGGGGCATGCAGGCCTGGACTAGCTTCTAGAAGTGGGTGAGTGTGCACCCACCTTTTGGACACTAGGAACTGAGCGGACTGAGGTTGCTGAGGCTCTACCGTGAACCAAGTACACAACCAGGCAGGCCAATGTTTCCCAAACTCTAGGCCCATGCAACCGAGCTATGCTCTGGAGTCTGGCTTGCAGTCACAGGCAGCTACCTGTCCATCCCATAGCCCATCCACTCTCACCAGCATGTGCAGGATCTAGGAGGCAACGGGGGTGGCTAACTATGGATGGAAACCTGAGTGGGGCAGAGAGGGTTGGCTCAGTATTGGGTCAAAGCTGAGGCCAGCAGAGGGAAGCATGGGTTCAGGAAGAGGCTTGGAGCAGACACACCAGGACTGGGGATGACTGAGCTGATCCCACAAGGACATCCAAGAATGATTGAGGAGCCCAGCAGGGTCTGCGTGGAAGCTGTGGTGTCTTCTTAGAAACCCTGGAATGGCAACACCCCACCCACAAATCCACAGCAACCAGCACCCTAACACTGGTCACTTGAACTGACGCCGTTCTCCACTGGAAGGAAATCGGGCTGGACTGCAGGATGACTCTCAAAAGTAAGGGAGTGCTCCAAGACTGACAGGGGCATGTGGAAAGTGCTCGGGGCTGTCCCAAGGGCTCCACCACCCGAACCCAAGCAATCTGCTCATCAGAATAAACAGTGATGGTAATGGGCCATGTTGGAGAGACTCTGTATCCAGGAAGGGCACTGAGGTCGGAATATCAGCGTGGGGGGGTGGTGTGTGCAGAGAGGAAGAGGCCTCCGCAGCTCCACGGTGTTTCTGCACCACAGTTCCAAACTATGGAGGGGCAGGCTTGAGGGCTGTGAACCTTCTACACCCGAGGGAACACAGACAACCAAGTCAAAGCTTCAACCCTCTTGACAGCTACAGGTCCCCGGCAGGTGTGCACACACCATGCCCTGGAGGCCCTACCAAACATGCACTGCCTGAACCTAGTCAGGAAGAAAAAGCAGCGAAGCCCAGCATGAAGTACCCTACAAAGTGTCGGGGTGGTACCACATGTCAAATCCACGAGACAGGGATGCCCAGCACAGGACAAGACCAGAAGGCAAAGGACTAGCCTCCCTCTAAGGTTCCTTCTGGGGTACCAGGGTACCCGGAGGGGCAGCTGGCAAATACTCAAACCCGTGGGCATAATTTCTTTTCTGACCAAGATCTCTACCACGGGAGACCTAGAGACAGGCTGTAGGTTCCTAGCAATGAGAGGGAGGAAGAAGACAGCAGATTCCTCCACCACCGACAGGGAAGCTCACCTCCAAGCCTAGCTCAGATGAGAGCCCTCTACTCCTTCTTTTGCTGCGGGGCCCTTGAGGCTGTGCCAGTCTGGGCCACCCAAGGGTCTCCCCTTTACCCTGGGCCAGCGGCCTGACTCGGTACCTACTTTCCCCACCTGTCTCTTCTCCACTGTTTGGTGGAAGAAGCTGATCTGACTGGTGCAGCCACGCAGCTACTACACTTTGTGAGCCAGCTACAGCTACTGTTCCAGCATGGCTCAGGACCCGCCCTGTAACGGGGGAGTAGAGTACCATGCTTTGCTAGGGTTTCCACTTCCTGAGATCACACCTCGTGACTGAAGCCTCGGCATGGCCTGGCAGCTACAGCACCCACACTGGGTTACACGATGCGCCCCCACTCCGCGCTGCGCCCCCACTCCGCGCTGAAGGTATTTACTCAGTGGATGGGCTCCCGTGCACACAGGGTGCCCAGCATCTGACTGGTGCCCCGTGAGTCTACCCCGCCCCCGCCCCATGCTACTGCACATGGGAGGCCCTGGCAGCTTGGCCTTGACCCAGAGCATCCCACATTACTGTGAGGCCCTAGCAGGGGTCCAGCCAGGGTTCCTGGGTCTCCACACTCTCCACAGCCCAGCACGAGCTCTTCCAGGGTCTGCACTTCCCAGCACCCCCCATCCCTTTTCCCCATGACTCTTGCCAGGATAGGTCTGAGGCTAGGCTGCCCTATGGCCCCAGCTGAGGACCACGGCCTTCAGGGAAATCAGCTTTACAGAACATTCACTCTGTCTCCTCAGAACACAAAGGCACAGGGGCCTCTGGAGCCTGAAGACTTTGTTAATTCTTGCTGTGAGCTCCCTGTGCTGTGCACAGTGGCTGGCTGGGGTACTCCCTTCAAAGGAGAGGGTGCTTGCTCCTCAGTAAGAGGGGCTTCCTTTGTGGCTCCAAGGGAAGATGCTGTTTCTCTGACAGTGAGGAGGGCTGTGTAGGAGCAGCCAGGGACCTCTGTGTGGGGTCTCTGTGCTGAGAAGAAACTTCTCAGGCTCCAGGTCTTCCCATTGCACTAATCTTAGGGCTTTAGGTGGGTGGCTGGGTGTGGTTAGGAGCCCCTTGTCCCAGGTCAGCCTGAAGCAGCCGCAGCCCTGGCGGGTGTAGAGGGCCCTCCTGAGGCTTGGGGTGGTGCCACCTGCCCGGAGGAAGCCGTAGACTTGGGCTTCCTGGCCCCTTTCCTGCTACTGGTCCTAAAGGTCCTGCCCAGGGCCAGCTGGCTCCTCCAGGCTAGAGTTGACCCTGTGGCAGTTGGCACACCTGCCTCTGACCTCTGTGAAGGAGGACCTGTGGGCAGGAAGACCCCTCTCTGGGGTTTTCCTTTCTTCAGGGACAACTGTGCCAGGCCAGAGGCTCCCATCTATCTGTACGACCCTGAGGGTTCAGCTCCCAGGGTCCCAGGGAAGGATGCTGTTGCTGGGGCTCACCTTGTACGGTCAACTCGCACTTCTGCCGCTGGATCTCCAAGTCTGCCAGCTCACTGAGCAGGGCAATCCCATGAATCCCTGAGCTATGGGGCAGAGGGGCCGTGCTGAGGGGCCCAGAGGCTGCTGGGGTCTGAGGATCTGGTAAGCTGATGTCAGGCAGGTCCCCCAGGTCCACAGTGGCAGCCACCAAGGCTTCCAAGCCTGGCAGCACTCTGGGTGGGTGGCTGTGGACCCAGTCCACCTGTGAGTCCTCCCCACTCTCCTCCAGCTGGGCTTCCTCCTCCTGCAGCTGGGCCACATCAGGGACTGTCTGTGGACCTTCTTCCTTGGCCAGGGCAACTGGGCTCCCTGTTATCTGTTCCAGTGCTTGAAGGGTGGCCCCCAAAGGGGGCCGTGGTACCCCCTGATCCATAGTTCTCTCGTTTTGCATCCCTCCCTGAGTAGAATTCGTCTGGCCAGTAGCCTCAGTGTCCCCTCCCTCGAGGAGGTCTCCAAATCTCAGTGCTTGTAACCCCTCAAGCGGGCCGGGGTCCTCTGCCTTCCCTGGTGGGAGTCCCCGCTCGACAGGGTGGGGCAAGATGGCAAGGTCCTGGGTGGCCTCTCTGGCCCTTGAGAGCAGTCCAGGCTCCTCTAGGCTCCTGGGGCTGCAGGGGGGTGGCTCCCCAGGCAGCAACGTCCTTGTGGGCTCAGGCCGAGTCCCTAGGGTAGTGGTTTGCATAGTTTTGGGGTCTGGGAGGTCAGAGGAGTGCACATCTGAAGGGAGGGAGAAGTCCACACCAGCCGCAGGGGTCAATCCTGGAGGCAGGTCTGTGAAGGAAGGTACCAGTGAGGAGCCAGCTGGGAACATTGGAGGAGAGAGGCTTCCTGGCCCGAGGGTCAGGGGGCACGGGGATGGGGCCGTGCTGTTCTGAGGGGCAGTTAGAGGCGAGGGCCAGCACCACTCCCAACCGGGGACCCTCAGGGGTCTCAGGGGCATCTCTGGTGTGGCTGTCTGGAAAAGAGGGATTTTTAAACCATGGTGCTTGAATCTGAATCGGGGTTTTCTCTGAACTAGAACAAGCTGGCAGCACGTCAGAGGCATTATGCCCCATTAACAGAAAAAAGAAAAAAGAAAGAAACCCCTAACAGAAACCCTCTGCTGGCTCGGCCTCACTGTGGAATCGGGGCAGTCCATCAGATGGTTCCAAAGCGCTCAGCCTGATTCTGAAAAAATCACAGGCTCCTGGGAAGCTGGTGGGTAGGAGGCACAAGACCCCAGCACGGCCACCTCTCCTTGCCTCAGACAGGACAGACTGTTTCTCTGGCCCCAGATGGTGACGCTGTCCTCTTGCTCAGCTTTGTGAAAATCTGGGCTCACTGGCTGCGGACAAGTCTTGAGTCCGACGCCACCATCTGTGGCAGGCTGGGCACGACGTCAGCACTCTCGGGGCCTGCACTGGCCAGTGGAGGGGGCGGGTCTGGTTCTCATTTGCCACATATGCCCAGAGTAAGGAGGAGCCTAGAGCTGGGCCACTACACACTAACCCATGGCTGGCAGGAGGACTGTCAAGAAGGCAGAGAAAGGAGGGGAAGAGCTTCATGGCCTACGTACGGGAATGCCTGGGTAGAAGACGGGGAGCCCCACCACCCCACCCATTCAGTAGCGGAAGGACTTGCCAGGCCAAAGCTGCTCACTCCCTCACCTGGTTCCAGCGTGGTGAGGTCGGTTCCAGCCCGCTGGCCCTCCCCACTCTTGTCCTTGGTGCTAGGCACCTTGGAGCCAGGCCCTGGGCTGCCGGAAGGGCATATGGATAAAGTGCAGGGGACGCTGGGACCGGGTGGTGGGGTGGGGCAGCTAGCGGGGGTCTTCAGAGTGGGCGAGTGGCAGCAGGGTGACAGCTTGACCAGGCCTGCAGTGGCAGAGGAGAGGGTGCCCTTGGCCATGGCGGTTAAGGCAACTGGCTTGTGGGTGGACTTTGGGGCCTTCTCGTGGGCAGGTTCCTCCAGCTCCACGTGGCGATCTTCAGGCTTGCGCTGCTGGATGGGGGAAGACGTTCAGACGGCCATACCCTCTGTATCCCTACGACCCACTGCTTGCTGGGAGACATGCAGCGTGTGCTGGAGGGATAGAGTGGTCTTGGATTTCAGGGTGGGGTGGCTGCTGAGGGTGTGATACCTGGAACTGGGCAGCCCGCTGTAGTTCCAGGGCCTGGGAAGCCCGCTGCTGCTGTGGCTGCGGCTGCTGCGGCTGCTGCGGCTGCTGCTGCTGCTGCTGCTGCTGCTGCTGTTGCAGTGCATACAGCTCTTGCTGCCGAAGCAGCTGGGACCGAGAGTACACAGGGAGCTGGCCAGGGTGCTGCATGTGTGAGGCAGGGCCCCGGGCCCCATACATGGGGGGCCAGAGTGAGGCCTGGTCCATAACTTCAGCTGCAGGCAGGGCCGAAGGATTATCAGTTCCAGTCAGAGATGAAGGGCCCACCTGGACCGGCTCCCCCTTATCCGGCAGCTCCATCTCCCTTCTCAGCCCATCCCTAGCCCTGTCGCTAGGGAGATAAGCCAGGTGCCTCACAGTTCTGTCCTGTGTCCTGGTCAGGCCCATGCCTGCCCCCCTCCCCCCTCCCAGGGCTGCTGCCGTCCTCAGATCCATTGCCAACAGCCCCACATGCAAACAGCCAGACCGGAGGAGAAAGTCCTTACCGAGTGAGTGAGGGGTAGTGTGGGGCGTGGGCTCCGAGGGCAATATGACTAGCTGCGTGGGGGCGTCTTGGGGGAGGGGGAACACAGAGGGCATAGACCCGGGCACAGATGCTGGGAAGCCAGGGGGTAAGTTCTGGTGCAGGGCAGGGTGTCCGAGGCCTGAGGAGCAAAAGTGTAGTGTTCAGGTCAGAGAGTCCATGTAACTCACAGGCTTCCCACTCCTGGGTGGCCCAGCTTGGAGAGATGGCCTCTAACCCCAAGCCAACCTCCCAGTTTGCCCTGGAGCACTGACCATAGGAATGTCCCCCCATCCACAAGGAGGGACTCCGGGTGCGGGGCAGCCAGTGGGGATGGGCAGGGTGGGGGTGGGGGGCTGGGTCACCGCCCAGCTGGCCGCCTTGCATCATGAGGTGGGGAGGCAGGTCTCCAGGGCAGCTGCTTGAAGGGTGGATCCGGGCAAATTCCACGAGGTCTTTGTTGTCTCTGTAAGATCACTAGAGTCAGCTTGGTTCCCCCTCTTGCCCTGGCCAACCCCTCAAGAGACTGGCATCTTGCAAGCGGAAATGGAGGTGGAAGGCTCCCAGGAGACCCCAGGCTCTGGGCCTTGGTTCCCAGTACTGGTGCTCCCAGCAGGGGGTAAGCAAGCAGAACCCTCCAGGAGTGTCAGGACGCCCCGAGTGACCTGTGCGTGACAGGCCAGCGCCTGATGTCAGGGTCATGACACCTCCCCCTCTTCCACCCAGGGCCTCCCACTCAGCTCTTACTGCAATAGCAGGTCACGGCCAGGCAGCCCCAGGCGGTCCCCACACATCCGAGTCCTTTCGTCCTCGCTCTCCAGGTCCAGGGCGTGGGTAGCGCGAGGCCCTCCGGCAGCTGCAGAGTAAAGATGGTGGAAAGGTCAGGCTGTGGTATCTGATTCCACTCGCTGAGGCATGAGCTGGGGGTTGATGCCCTGAGGCAGGGTCCCCTGGCTGTGGGGGCTTTGGCGATCTAGGGGCAGAAAGTGGGGAGCCCATGGGTCCACGGGGAAGGAGCCCTGAGGGTGCCACCCGCCTTGTTTCCTGACCAAGGACGTCATACCTTTGAAGGTGGGAGCGGCCCTGCCCTGCCGGCCACCGTTGGTACTGTAGGTTGCGTCGGGCCGGCTGGCTGTGTCCTTCTGCCGGGCCAAGGCCACCGCGATGCCCACAGGCGGCTGCCGTACCTCCCCGTCTCCATGTGGGGTCTCGTGCTCCCGGCTGCGGGCGCAGTCGGGTCTCTCTACCGGGCCTGGGCCCTTAGCGGCTGGAAACTTGGCTTCCTGCTGGACACAGCTGGCTTTGAGGCCACCTAGGCCCACAAAAGGAGCTTTCTGGCCCACGACCAGGGCTTGGTTGCTGTACTTGAGCAGGCTCTTCATGGCCGAGACCTCATCTGGCGGAGTGGACAGCTCCTGAGACAGGAGGGCCGCCTGCTGCAGACCACTGCCGAAGGGGTCGAGGTAGGCGCCGCCCTTCCGCTCCTCGCTGATGGCCATGGAGGTGCTGTGGCCTGTCTGGACACCCCATGGAGGCATGTGGGGCCCGCTGTAACCCAGAGATGCCAGCTCCACAGACTTGCGTTTAGCCTCAGCCCCACTGCCTCCTGATTCTACCTCAGGAGCCACCAAGTGCTGCTGGTGCCGGATCCGGGCCACTTTCTGGGCCCCCGGAGGGCCAGCAGGGGCCTCTTTGTTAGCCACTTTGTCTAAAGTGCAGCAGGCCTGGGTGGCCTTCCCACCCAGCGGGTCCTGGTGATTGGGCCGGGCACAGTCCTGTGAAGGGGTAGGCAACTCGAAGTAGCCACTTTTGTCCAGACCGCCTTTGGGAAGTCCGGGGAAGGGGGCCTCAGGGCCTGCACTGAGATAGTCCAGGCCCTTTAGCCGGGGGTGGAGGGCTGCCTCAAAGCCCCCAGGTCGCCGTTCGCCCTTAGCCTCGGCCTTTAGGTGGGCATAGGAGACTCCGTAGGGTGCGCCGTGGTCGGGGGCCATGGCCCCGTCCAGGTGCCGGTCCTTGCCATCACCTGCCACGGCACAGGCCTCTGCTACTTGGAAAGGGCGGCTCTTGTCAGCCAGGTGTCCCACAGAAGGCACGAAGGTGGGCCCGCTGGCCTTCAGGTCCCGGGAGACTTTGTCCTGCAGTGGGCAGAGCCCATCTGGTCCTGCGTGCAGCTGCAGGCAGGGGAAAGAGCCTGCAGGGCCTGTGCTGAGGGGCGGGGGCGGCCCAGCGGGCAGGCCGGAGGGCACCGTGTAGGACACAGCGTGATGTAGCATCTGCCGCCGCTCCAGGCACTCACTGAAGGCTGGCCCAGGCTCCACAGGGCCTGCCACCTCCTTGGCACAGCGTCCAGGCGCTGCTATGCCCGTGCCGGGCCGGCCCAGCATGCCCCCTGCACAACTGGCCAGCGAGGCCTTGCCCACGTCACCATTGAGTACCTTGGTGTTGAGCAGGCAGGAGGTGAGGTGTTTGGGGCGGGCCTCGCAGGACCCCCGGGGTGCGGGAACGCCCTCCTTGCAGGGCCCTTCGGTGGGCATGGGCGGCAGCAGCTTTTGTCGGTCTTTGCTGCTGTCTTCCTCTGACACCGGCCGCTCCCTGCCGTCGGCCACCTTGCTGGCTTTCTCTTTGCCCAGCTCTTTACCCATGAGGAAGCGGTCAAACTCCTTAGGACCTTTCTGCAGTGGGGCAGCCTCAATGCGGTCCCGGCTGCAGGACCCGATGGGGTGAGCAGGAGTGGTTCTGGGCACTCCAGGGAAGTTGTGGTTGGCGGGTAGGATTGCGGGCTGTGGGGGCAGGTTGCGCAGGTAGAAGTTATCTGTGAGCCAAAACGCCAAGGTCAGTGAGGGGCGCCGAGGAGTCTAGACTAGTGTCTCCAGCCCTGCTGGGCAGAGATGGCTCAGTGGTTAAGAGCACTTGCTGTTCTTGCAGAGGACCCAGGTTCGGCTCCCAGCTCCCACACGGTAACTCACAACCATCTGTAACCCCAGCTTCAGGAGAGTTAACACCTTCTGAGCATTGTGGGCACCGGGCACACACCTGGCGCATGCACACACCTGGCGCATGTACACACATGCAGGTAAAACACTCATGCACATAACATGGAATTTTTTTAAAAATCTAAAAAATTGTTTTACAAATCATAGACACATATATACAACATCACACCGCCATTTCTGAGCGTTCAGTCAGGGGCATTAAGCACACTGACAGTGTAATTTGAGCACCACCACCATCCCCAGCCAGAACTTTCCGATCTTTCCAAACTGAAGCTTCCCTTTCTAAGCCCTGGGTACTCCCTTCCCGCCTCCCCTGTTGTAGCCCGTGGAGCTTGGAGTTGCAGAGCCTTGGCCCGGTCTTTCCCCAGCCAGAGATTTTCAGAGTGGAGGGGTATAGACAGCTCTACAAAGCTCTAGCGATAACACAGCTTAGAGTAAGCGCCTACCCCTCTACCACACCGAGAGCTGTGACTGCCAGCTCAAGAGTGAGTTTGAAGAGGGGATGGTGTGAGACGCACCTTTGGTATACTCTAAGGGGCCCCCAGATTGCAACACCTTATTTGACTTGGTAGGATTAGGGGGATCCGAATAGGGAGGAGGAAAAACGGTCTCTGGTGAGATACAACTATACCCACTTGCATCCAACCCCTGCAGCTCTGAGTACCCCCACTTGTGGAGGGTAGTTCTTGAGGAATCCCTGTGGTCTGTGGACTGGCTGCCAGTGGAGGAGGCCCTGGCTCTAGGGCAAACCCTTCTTGCCCAGGTAGGGTCAGCTCCAGGCTGTCATCAAGAAGCCCAGGGGCACTCCCTGCCAGCCAAGCTGGCGCCACAGCAAACCTCTGGGAGACCCTGGGGGCAGCCCTGCCTGCCTCGTTGGGTGGGTGGGCAGCAGGGCAAGGCCCTAGCTAAGGGAGCACACTAGGCAGGGAAACAAAAGAAAACGCTTGCAACTTGTAAAACTGTCCTCAGTCATGTAAATTCCTTGTCAATTTCCTCTAATTAGAAACAAGGGGAAGGGAGCAGGAAACGGGTAGCCCAGGAGAAACCTAATTAGCTCAATTTCCAAAACCAAATAATGTTCTTGGATGAAGCTCCACCACAATATTGTGAAAGCGGAGAGGCCTGGCCAGCAGCCGCCAAGACACCAGCCAGCCCACCACCCAGAGGGAGTCCCTGGGCCCAGGTTCACCAGTCTGGTTTCTAGGGCTTGGACTAGCCACCTGCCCACTCTTGACAGATGCTGTCAAAACAGCGGCAAGTGTGTGTGTTGGGGGTGGGGGAGCTGTGTGGGGCTTGGGTGGACCCTGCCCACAAGTGCTTAAGTCTGGTTTCTGGGAGCACGTGGCAGGGCTGTCCGGGATGAAGCCAGGCCCCTGGGCTGGGCGGAGTAGGCTTCCCGGACACACGAGCAGTGCGCCCTGTGTCCATCACAGCTAGCCCAGCTGAGCTTAGTGGCTCCAAGACTCTTCTTCTGTGCCCACATGTGCAGAGCCATTCCAAGGACCCAGACACGCTAGACACCCACTGGCCCTTAGTTCACCTTCCTGGCCCATGAGGGCCACCCAAAGACACAGGCGCCATGCCCATATCTCGGTTCCTTAAAGCTATGGCAGAGAGGGCACCGTCCTCTGCCCCAGCTGAGGCAGCCTCGTTCAACTGCACACCTGTGCCTTGTTACAGGGGGACCACCTACGACCAGCACCCCACCCCAGGCCCCTAGGCTCTGCCTCTAAGCCGGATTTATCTCCTCAAACTATTCAAGTGGTCCTGCCCACAGCCTGTGCTGGAAACTAGGGTCATTAGCAAGACGTACCTCTCCCTCCGTACACATCCCTTGACATTTCTCATTCTGGCCTTATAGGACTCTGTCTGGATACATGGCTTATCTCATCTGGGGTCACCTCACACTGAACCGTGGTCATCCAATGCCAGCCCTGCCCTCTAGCCACACCACAGGAGAACTTCCCAAAATGCAAACAGCCCCTCAAAAAAAAACCACCTCCCACCTAGTGACAGGGACTGAGATCTCCGGCCTAAGCCCCAGCGCACTCACTGGGTCTCTCGCAGATCCCCAGGTGGGAGCTGAATCATTGCTCCTGCAATGCCTGCATGTGGAACTGTCTCATGGGACAGGGCTGGGACGGGGCTCCTGGCACCCTAGAACCAGCTCAGGCCTGAGACTGAGTGAGGGATGCAGCTTCTGTACCACCCAGAGAATACTTCCCGCCCCGCCCCCGGCCCAAGGGCAGGTAACAGTTTGAGGTGCGCATGGCTATTTCAGAGTGCCCTCCGCTGGGCGTTGCACCTGCACCTCTGGGCCCCACCTCACCTGGGGAGGAGGGCTCACCTAGCTTGCTGCCTTCATGGGCACCCCTTAAGTCACTCTCAGGATGCCCTGCACCCCACCAAGCCCCACAGTACTTGCCTTTTTGGGTTCCATAGAAACGATGTTGCCCATAGAGAACATTGCTGTTTCCATGGTGATCCAAGTGGCTCACGGGTAGGAAGGTAGATGCCAGACTCCCCGAAAATCTGGGGTACGCAGGAGCTAGGGAAGCAAAGCACTGGCTATAGAGACAACTCTTAGCTCCCTGGCCCTTGCCACCCTGACCCCAAGGAGGCAAGAAACAGGCAGGCGGCCCAGGAGCGACGCCCTGCAGAGCCAGCTCACAGCCGCCAGTGGGAAATCAACCCATCAATACATCATATTAACTCTGACTCGACTAATACCATCCCTCCGGTGCAGCACAAATTGAATTGCTGATGGGCTAGGGGCTGGAGAGGGGGAGGCTGCCTTTGATTCCCTACCGGCATCGGCTTCCAGGCCAGGCAACAAAGGGGTGTGGAGAGCCAGCTTGAAAGGAGGGTGCAATATGGACTCCCTATAGGTTCTCAGCCAAGGGAGAGCCAAACCAGACAGGGCCTCCAGCCCACACCCTCCGCAGGCACCCAGAAGAGCAGATGGTCTTGGTAGAGCTGTGCTGTACCACAGCTGGTCTGGGTGACTCATTCTCTAGGTAGGTGAAGCTGGGATGTAGCCAGTTCCCACTTGTTGGAAGCCACAGGACTCTCCCCTCAGCGGCTCAACGGCGCTCTCTGAGGAAACCCAGCACCTCATGTTCACGTCTGCAAGGTCCCAGGCGTGGCACGTTGTGTTCAAGGCCTTAGCCCCCGTTGCTACCTGGCAACTCTGGACAGGACTAGACAGCCTGAGTTCTGAAGGGCTGGATCTACACGACACAGCGATGCTAACCAGAGCCCAGAGCCAGTATCACCCTGTGGACCTCAGGCCTGCAGCGGCTCAGGTCCCGGGAATAGCGCTCCTTGTGCCCCAGGAGGTCCCACCTTGCAGGAAGGATGACTGAGCCCTGGCAGCAAGCTTTGGAGAGGGACACAAAAGCTGCAGCATGGGGGGCTGGAGAGACAGCTCAGTGGTTACAAACACTAGCTGTTCTTGCAGAGGACCTGGGTTCACTTCCCAGCACCCACAGGTGGGTCACAACTGCCCTTAAATTCGTTTCCAGGGAACCCAATATCCTCTTCTCGGTGGGCAAAACACTCCAACACATAATACGAAACCAGTACATCTAGAATATTTTTAATGAGGAAAGAAGCTGTGGCACCATGCAGGCTGCTCTCGGGAGGCTCAGAACCGGAGGCCCAGAGCTTCTTGGCTGATTCTGCCCATCGGGCCTGACAGGGGCCAGGGGACTCAGACCTCCATCAAACCCACTAGGGAATCTTGGCTGCTGGTGGTTACTGACCCTACCCACAGCCATCACCAAGACAGCTGCTAAGATATGGGGAGAGGAACCTGAGTCTCCTCCAGCCTGGCTCACTGGCTCTGGGAGCTGACTTTCTCCCTTAAACGGCTGTGATCCCAGGGAACTCCAGGAGCTGGGGTCAGGCTGAAGCTATTCCTACATGCTATGCCTATGTCCTCAGCACCAAGGTCTTCAGTCAACTCAGCCTGACAGCCACGGGTATGTGGAGTTGGAGCACCCTGAGGCCTGCTGTAAAGCAGTAGGCAGAGGCCTAGCGTGAGCTGGGAAACCTGGAGGATCAACTCAAGAGATGTTCTGCTGGGTAGACAGGCCTTTCCCCATACTGTAGAACAGAAGCAGCAGGACGGGGCCCGAGTGCGGCTCTGCAGGAACGCCGCCCCGGACATGTCCTCATGGCAATCGGGCCCTAGAGGAGCTTCTCTCTGGGGACACCTCGGCTGTCCCAAGAGCCTCCCAGCAGTCTGGACTGTGACAGGGAGCAGAAGTCCTTAGGGCCTCCTCAAGGGAAAAGCGGGCGGGGAGGGGGGTGTCTGCTACAGTGCCCGGGAGGAGCCCAGGACAGGTAGTGCTGTTACCTGGAGGAAGATGCCAGGTCTCTCAGTGTCGAGTCACTGACGAGGTGTAGCCCAACCTGACTCAGCCTGGCCGTCCTTTCCTTCCCTAATTTACCACAGAACTCCTGGGCTGTTGACATGGGACTCCTGAGCCGCTCACGGCTGAGGGCTTGGGGGAATGAGGCGAAACTCCGGAGAAGCAGACTCAGAGCTACATGACTGTTATCCGGCCATGCCTGTCCTGTCCCGCGTCTCCAGAAGCTGATCTTCCTGGATGCTGAAGTAGGCCTCGGAGGCACGGGGCCAGGCAGCTCTGGAGCATCCTTAGCCCAGCTCAGGCAAAGGGGACTCAGCGTATACACACAAGTCCCGGGCAGAGAGTACCTGGAACCTTCAGAACACGTGCCACACCCCATTCCGATGGAGTCACCACCTGACCCCTGAGTGGGTCTAATGACCCTATGGGGCAGTCTCTAGTTCAGGGCTCTTTGGTTCTGCGTGTCCGCCAGTGCGGCCTTCTGTCTGGATCACAGGCAGGGGCCCTGTGAAGACCCAGAGATTTCTGTGACACAAAAACCTGTCTGCACAGCACTGTCTCTCAGATGCGAGCACGCTGGAGGACAGTGCCCACTGCCAGGCCTAGGCTGAAAGGCCTGCCCCATTGGCCTGGTGTGTGTGTACACATCTGCAGCAGATGTTAGCCAGATTAAACTCAGCTCCTGGAATACTTGACAAAAGCCAAGAGGCCTGGGTGGGAGCAGCTGGGCAGGGGCTTGGGGCCTGGGGTGGGGGGTGGGGGTAAACCACTGCAGCTGTCCCTGTAATTGGCTACTGTTAAATGTTTTATGGGGCTCGTTTTTGGTAAACAGAAGTCTGTAAATTCCTCCTTCCCAGACGATGTTTCCAGGAGCAGACACCCCCTTGCACCCCCTGAGAGGCCTGGGCCTCTCCATACTCCCCGGGGGCAATGGGCACTTGGCTAACTGAATGAGGGACTGACTCCCTTCCCACCCAGTGCACTCTGGGAGCTGTGAAAAGGTTGGTGGCTGCCAGTTCAGGGAATGGGGCTGAAGGCATGGGGTCTCTCTCAGGCCTCAGATTGGTGGGGGGGGGTAGTACGGGGAGAAGGGCAGCAGCCCTGGGGGAGAATGAGGAGAGAGAGAGTCCTCTTAGCCCAGCAACAGAAAGGCCCCTTTCTTTCCCCAAGACTGTCCTCCCTGAACTGAAGAGGAAAACAGAAAATGACTTTCAAATCAGAGCAGCTGCTCTGAGCCCGGAACCAAGGCTGGGAGCTGCTGCACCCCAAAAGAGGAAGGAGACCAAGCCTGGGCTGGGAGGCCTAGGGAGGAGCCTGGTAGGGTGGCCTGGGGCTTCAGGAAGAAGACCCCGGAGCAGAGAGCCTCAGAACTCACTTCTGACCCCCAGGTCTGCTCAGTCCAGCCCCCAGGACCTCCCTTTCCACAGCCTCTGCCCGTCTGGAGGTGGAGCAACTGTGGCTGACCCAAGGTCGCAGAACAAACCTGAGGCCACCTGCCGCCTTGGAACTCCTATCTGACTTGGGAGGGGCCAGGGGTAGACGTGGAAGCCAGACTAAGGATGCCCATCCTGCCCTACTGTGGGAGGTGAGGTAGAAGGCGTGTCTAGAACCCAGAACTGTCTTTCCGAGAGCAGCAGGTGTTCGGCCCCTCCCCTCCACAGCTCTGACAGGCCATAAGCTTTGCCGCCTGCTCGCAGAAAGGCGCTGCCCCTTCAAAGGTATGCGACCTGGCAAACGGTTTATCTGGAGCTGCAGCACTTCTCCTATGTAACCCTGTAAGGTCTCTCCCGCTGGTCCCCGGAAAATACCTAGGTTCAGGCTGCTGTGAGTCCCAACCTGCAAATGGGGCTGCCTGTCCTAAGCCAATGACATCCCTGGGTACCAGAGACCCTTCTCTGGCCACATACATAACCCTGTTCCCCCAATAAAGTTGAGTCAGGCGCCCAGCCGTGGTCTCCCAAGAATTCTTTACATTCTCGCCAGCTCACAGTTCTCCAGTTGAGGACCAGAAGCCTTAGACACCAGCGCACGACAGTTTCCCTTTCCCTTCTGCGGCTGAGCTACATCGTGGGCCCGGAAGCTGTGGCGGGATTTTTAAAAGTACACCTTAACACTGCCACCCAGAGACCCTGGTGATGGTGAAGTTGGGGATTCCTGATCAGCATGCAGACAAAGAAAAGATGGCCAGCATCAAGGCCATCTAGAAACAGCATTCCAAAGGCACAAAGGACAGCAGGACAGGCAGGCAAACGGGTAGCTGAGGAGAGAAGCCATGGGGTACAGGGCTCCTCCTTCCCATCTAGAAGGAACTCCTGGCTTCCCACGAGGAGACAAGGGCCTGGGTGATGGGCCCCACTCCCCGGTGTGCTGGTACCCCACTCTCTGCTACTCAGGATGCTGCTACAAACGGATGCTCAGCAGTAACTGGGTGCTAGCTCTCCCCCAGAAGACTCCTTCCACTCACGCCCAGTGATTCCCACTGCAGTTCATTCAATGCTAGACCAGGAGTGCTGGACTAAGAAGCCTTAAGCCAGATTCTCATACAGCTTGATTGACTAGTGATGTCTGCCTGGGAACAGGCAGGCAATGGTGGCCAGTTCACAGAACGCTTGTCATCCCTGCTTTACTGGCTGAAGGGAGTAACCTAGCAACATCCCAAGATCTCCCTGGCAAATGCCCCTGCCTCGAGGTCTCCTCACTCTAGTTGGTCAGACTCTCTGACATCCAGGACAGAATTTCAAAGTGCAGCTCCCAGAACTGACCACCCAAGTGGCTGGAGATTAGAATGGCAGTCCTCAGGGTATGTCTCCTCCCCAAGGCCTGCTCAGAGAACAGGGCTCTGCAGTCTCCATGGCCCCAGGCTGAGAGGAATAACTAAGTACCCAAGAAGCCAGGCTCCCATGGGCAGGCTGCCTGGATCCAAGGGACAGCCCTCCACACCACAGGGAGGAGCTTGGCACTGGCCAGTGGGCAGGACTGGGGAGCCGGGGAAGTCAACCGATAATGGGCAAACTCTGGAGCAGGTATCCTGGATGAGGCTGCAAGGCCTGCTGGCATCGAGGACAACAGTTCCAGATGCAGCCACCCACACACACACCTTCTACAGCTCTCCCAGCTGGGGCCAGACTCCACACATGTGTGGGAAGTGAACAGGTACATCTAGCAGGCAACTGTTTTTGCCGGGGTCAGACCCAAGGATCCAGGAAGATCCTTGCCTGGTGACCACGGCCACTGCCCCCATGGAGGGAAGGGGCTACTCCGAAGTACTGGTCCTGTGTGTGCCGGGTCCAAGCAGCTGTGGTAACCAATGTGGTTTACAGGTGAGGAAAACACAGCCTCTAGGCTCAGAGTGTGGGTTTAGGCTGTGACAACCAGTGGTGAAGCCCCGAGACCCTGCGGCCGCCACGAGGCAGGCTGGAGGTAGTCTGAACAGTGGGACACCCTGACCCCCAGGTGAGCGTCTAAGAGTTCACGCCATGATTTCCCAATGTCCAGCAGCTCCTTGTGGACACAGCGTGAGCTTTGGAGGGCCTAGGGTGAGGGCAGTGGACCAAGGAGGAAGGGCCAGGGTTCTGGGGGGCTGTCACAGGGACAATGCCTCCACAGAGGCAGCAGGTGTAGAGATGGCTCAGCAGTTAAGTGCTGCTCTTGCGGAGGATCGAAGTTCTGTTTCCAGCATCCGTATCTGGTGGTTCACAACTACCTGTAACCTAGCTCCATGAGACCCAGCGCCCTCTTCTGGACTCCGTGAGTACCTGCACTCACATGTGTACATACCCACACACAGAAACACATTCATACACATAACTAAAAATTAAAAAATAAATCTTAAAAAATAAAGAGGGGAGGACGGGAGATGGCAGGGTGTGACGGGTTGAGTCTCTGCATCAGCGAGAGAAAAGGACCCTGAGAGCTCTCTAGCAGAGCAAGTTCTAGGCCAGCCAGAGTTACAGGATGAGTCTGTTTCAAGAATGAAACAGAAAAAGAAAGAAAGTGCATAGGGTCTGAAGAAAAAGCGTCAGGGCAGGCAGAGCCGCTAGGGGGCAGTTCCAGGGGACAGAATGCGACAGGCCACGGAAGCCTTTAGCCAGCCCATGTGGGTGGATGCTGGACAGGCCCGTCTCCCTGCTGGACGTGCTCCAGCCCCCGCTCACCCCTCATAAGGTACAGAGGGGGACAGAGGCAGCCGGAGACATGCAGGAGTGTGTGGGGTCTGGACCCGCAGGGGCACACTTGGTGGTGGCTCCTGTCTCACTGGATGGAGAAGTGGCCACCGGGGTGGGCGTGGCTTTGACAGCCGCTGACTAGGCAGCCAGCCAGCGCTGGCACATGTACCCATGGCTCCCCCTCCAGGTGGCATAAGAGACCACAACTAGCAGGGCTGCGTCAGCTCCAGGCTCCTGTCCCCAACGCCCTAGCAACAGCATCCCCTTTCATTGCCATGTGGGTGGTCCCAAGCAGGCAGCTGGTGGGGGGCAGGCTCGCTGACAACAGGGCCAGCTGTGCTGCACCACACCCCAGCCCCATCCGCCCAGGCCAGGTTGGCAGCTAGCCACTCACCTCTGCCCCAGGCTAGCTCTGCTGTCCACCCTACCCCAAGGTCCTGACGTCCACTTCTGGCAAGAACCATCATCTTGGGTGAGCCAAGGGGCCAGGAGGCCCGGGGCTCAGCAAGCAGGTCCCACTCCAGCCAGATGTTCCAGGGCGGCTCCTCCAACACCAGGGTGCATCCCTTGAACCCCCAGCTGTTCCAGGGACACAGGAAGCCTGGGCCCCCACTCTGGCAGCTGCCTTGCAGATGGTCGGGGGAGGGTGTTCTGGCTGTCTGAGAGTCCCTGTGGAGAGTGGGAGGGCACCTATGGCTAACTCCCACATTTGTGCTACTTGTCGGCCCTGGCCTGGCCTGCCTGCTCTAGACACGAGAAGACCCAGGGCAGAGGGAGGCAGTGTGCAGGCTGGGCAGAGTCCCTGCAGCTCTGTGTTGAGGGTCGAGGAAGCAGGACCCGGTGAGGCTGGGCCTCCTGCCAGGAGGCCCCCTGTGCTGGATGGCCCGGTTCTTCGGCCATGTCGCATGCCCCCTGCCTGCCTTGCCCCCCGCCCTCCTATACACACATGGCTGAGAAACAGGCCGCAGCACGTGGAGCCAGCTGGCACCCCGTCAGACTAGCAGCCAGGCACGCTGCCAGGGCAGCCAGCCAGCCTGCCACTCGCTCCCGCCCCGCCCGCCCTGGCCTCTACCGCACAGAGCCGGCTGCACCATGTGGCCTGTCAGTGAGTGAGCAGCAGACGTAGAAGACAGGGGAACCCCCATGGCGGGGAGGACACCCCAGCGTGGGGAGGAGACGGGAGGGGGTAACCCGAGGCACAGGCCTGCAAGGAATGTGTCGTCATATGACTCCCAGACAGAGGTGGACTCACTGCCCCTCTCAGGTGGGACTTGGGAGGCCGCTCTGAGCGCTTGCCTCCCAACACACCTGTCTCCAGCCTCAGTGGGCCCTGTGAGCAGCCCGCCCTGGACCGCCTCTGTGCTTGTGCTCCTGCCTGACCCTAGGAACTTCGTCTCGCACCTGGCACAGTGGGTACCCAGCGGTGGGCAAAAGGGCTCCTGCTGCCCTGAGGGCTGGTCTCAGAGACAAGAGTGTTCTGCTTGTGACACAGCCAGGCCCCTAACGCAGGAAGCAGACTGAGCGTGAGCAAGTGGCAGGGCAGACCCCGGCCGCCAAGGGCTCGGCTGTACTCTCTGCAGCACGCTGCCTCGACCTTGGCTTTCACCAGCCAAGTGGGCATCCTCGGGGCTGGGCTACAGACACAGCCCCTGCAGAGGCCGGGCCCCATGTGGGGGTCTAGGTGTGAGAGTCCTTGATACAAGGGGAAGTAATTGGCTGTGAGTGCTGTAAGCAGGCCCCACCCGCCCCCCAAGAGAGCAATAGGGAACAGGACTGGGCTCTCAGGCAGGTGGTGCCGCCCACAAACCACCCTTCATACTGTGGTATCTCCTGGGTAGGATGGAGAGGAAGCAGGCATGTGTCTCTACTGAGCAGGAGGAGGTGGGCTGACATTCCCGGGCACCGACGGGTGCTGCTGCTTACAAGGACGGAAGTCATCTCAGGTGGCCCGGGCAGACCCGCGCACCCGTGGTCAGGACGGGGATGCAGCTGTTTCTTGAGTGGCCCCCACTGCCTGTCCCTCCTGCTTGGCCACTCTCCTCCTTCTTGCTGACATCCTGGGAGCCAGATGCTGTGGCCAGCTGGGAACTGCCCAGCAGACACAAAAGGCTGGTCGGAGAATAGGGAGCAAGTGTTTCCTGCAGGGCCTGGGGCCACCCACAGCTGGCCTGGGACTCTCCAACCAGGGCCCGGCTCTGCCACCCCCCCGTCTCCGTCCATAGCTCTGCTGGAAGGACGGGGGTTGAGAGTGTCACAGTGGGTCCGCTGAAGACCTGGCTGGCCTACCCTCTGCCCGGGAGAGCCGCGTTTCTCATCGCCCGTCCAATGTGTGTGCTCCGCGCAGAGCCCGAAGCCCAGATTACTCTAACAACTGTCCCTCACTTGTCACCTGTCCTGTTTGGAAAACAGCCCCTTGTTGCACAAAGAGAGGTTTCTCGGGCTTCCAGCAGTGCCGGGCGCTAATCTCCCCGCCTAGAACACGGGCGGGCTGCGCGCTGTGTGTGGGTCTACTGCGCTCTGTAAACACGACGCCTGAACGCAGCCGTCATGAGTTACGGCAGTCCTAGTGCCAGGAGCAGAGCTCGTGTGTGTCCGCTGCCAACTGCAATTACCTCCCGCGTGCCAGCCAGGGAGGGGGTTAACCCTTCCTGCACCTCGGGGATTCACAGTTGAGAGAACACAAGTAATGACCAGGCCAAGGATACTGGGACCCAGGGCTACCTTCCAAGTTAAAAAACCAAAGTGGAAAAAGCACACCTCAAACATCTGGGCAAGGTACATCCCTCCTCAAACATCTGGGCAAGATACATCCCTCCTCAAACATCTGGGCAAGGTACATCCCACCTCAAACATCTGGGCAAGGTACACCCCACCTCAAACATCTGGGCAAGGTACATCCCACCTCAAACATCTGGGCAAGGTACATCCCTCCTCAAACATCTGGGCAAGGTACAACCTAGTCTGGGAAAGGCCCTGGAGAGGCCGAGGCCCTGGCAGGGCTCTAGAGACCATCCTGCTTCGTGATGTTCGGGAGCAACAGGTACTTCTGGGATACCACAGAGCACCAAGTGCAAGGCTGTGCTGTAGGCAGGACTGGGGTGTGGGTGGGACCAACAATGGTCTCAGCCTGCTGACAGCTCTCTCCTCCCTGCTTCTCTCTCCCTGCTGACACATCTGGAACCCATGTCTGCTTGAGTCTGGAGGGGTGGGGGGGCAGCCCATGGTGGAGGGCACAGCCCAGTCCGGCTGGCCCAGCTGCATTCCACATTTCCTTAGTTCCCTGGAGCCTTCCCTGTCCAACATCTGGAGCACACATCTGGCCAGGACCAGTGCCTACTGGGGCCACCCCGTTTCCAACCAATTACCACCTTCCCTGAGAGACTCCCTTAGCGGGGAGGCAGCCCTTGCTCTAGCACACTTGGCAAGGCCGGCCAGTAGAGTTTCACCAGTTGGTCCACAACCCTGGGATACAGTCAGGACCTGACTTACCTTCGTGGGAGTGGGAGAACCAGATCTGGGAGGTGGCGGGGTGGGATCCTCGGTAGGCCGGCTCGGATGGAGAGGACGTGGGGCCGCTGGGGTGTGCAGAGGCTGCGGAGCCCAGGCTGCTGGTGAGAAAGCTGCCCACGAAGGAGGAGGCTGGGGGGTTTCCCATCAGGCGGCTGCCGGCTGCGGATGCACAACAAAAGCGAGTCCGTGGTAGCTCTGCAGCGCTAGCACGGGGCCAGCACCCACTCCCCAGGGCCCTCCTCCAGGTGCCTCTCAGGTACCTATATCCCTTAGGACCTAGTCTTCAAATATCCAAGAAACCCATTGCAGGAAAAGCAGCCCACACAAATACTTGACAATCACACCCAGTGCCCTGAGCCTCCACAGCCTCCAGTGTCTTAGGAGTAAAACCCTGTCACTTCAGAACCTCAGCACCGCCATCATCCACACCACTATCACCAACCACCACAGCACCACCACCCACACACCAACCACCACAGCACCACCACCCACACACCAACAACCTCAGCACCCACCACCACCCACACACCAACAACCTCAGCACCACCACCCCCACACACCAACAACCTCAGCACCACCACCCACACCACACCAACAACCCACACACCAACAACCACACCACCACCACCCACACACCAACAACCTCAGCACCACCACCACCCACACACCAACAACCTCAGCACCACCACCCACACACCAACAACCTCAGCACCACCACCCACACACCAAACAACCTCAGCGCCACCGCCCACACACCAACCTCAGCGCCACCGCCCACACACCAACAACCTCAGCACCACCGCCCACACACCAACAACCTCAGCACTACCACCACCCACACACCAACAACCTCAGCACCACCACCACCCACACACCAACAACCTCAGCACCACCACCCACACACCAACAACCTCAGCACCACCACCACCCACACACCAACAACCTCAGCACCACCACCCACACACCAACAACCTCAGCACCACCACCACCCACACACCAACAACCTCAGCGCCACCACCCACACACCAACAACCTCAGCACCACCACCCACACACCAACAACCTCAGCACCACCACCACCCACACACACACAACCTCAGCACCACCACCCACACACCAACAACCTCAGCGCCACCACCCACACACCAACAACCTCAGCGCCACCACCTACACACCAACAACCTCAGCACCACCACCACCCACACACCAACAACCTCCAGCACCACCACCCACACACCAACAACCTCAGCACCACCACCCACACACCAACAACCTCAGCGCCACCACCCACACACCAACCTCAGCGCCACCACCCACACACAACAACCTCAGCACCACCACCCACACACCAACAACCTCAGCACCACCACCCACACACCAACAACCTCAGCGCCACCACCCACACACAACAACCTCAGCACCACCACCCACACACCAACAACCTCAGCACCACCACCCACACACCAACAACCTCAGCACCACCACCCACACACCAACAACCTCAGCGCCACCACCCACACACCAACAACCTCAGCGCCATCACCCACACACCAACAACCTCAGCACCACCACCCACACACCAACAACCTCAGCGCCACCACCACCCACACACCAACAACCCCAGCGCCACCACCACCCACACACCAACAACCTCAGCACCACCACCCACACACCAACAACCTCAGCACCACCACCCACACACCAACAACCTCAGCGCCACCACCCACACACCAACAACCTCAGCACCACCACCCACACACCAACAACCTCAGCACCACCACCCACACACCAACAACCTCAGCACCACCACCACCCACACACCAACAACCTCAGCACCACCACCACCCACACACACACAACCTCAGCACCACCACCACCACACCAACAACCTCAGCACCACCACCCACACACCAACAACCTCAGCACCACCACCACCCACACACACACAACCTCAGCACCACCACCCACACACCAACAACCTCAGTGCCACCACCCACACACCAACAACCTCAGCACCACCACCCACACACCAACAACCTCAGCACCACCACCACCCACACACACACAACCTCAGCACCACCACCCACACACCAACAACCTCAGCACCACCACCCACACACCAACAACCTCAGCACCACCACCACCCACACACCAACCTCAGCGCCACCGCCCACACACCAACAACCTCAGCACCACCACCACCCACACACCAACAACCTCAGCACCACCACCCACACACCAACAACCTCAGCGCCACCACCCACACACCAACAACCTCAGCACCACCACCACCCACACACCAACAACCTCAGCGCCACCACCCACACACCAACAACCTCAGCACCACCACCCACACACCAACAACCTCAGCACCACCACCACCCACACACACACAACCTCAGCACCACCGCCCACACACCAACAACCTCAGCACCACCACCCACACACCAACAACCTCAGCACCACCACCACCCACACACACACAACCTCAGCACCACCACCACCCACACACCAACAACCTCAGCACCACCACCACCCACACACACACAACCTCAGCACCACCGCCCACACACCAACAACCTCAGCACCACCGCCCACACACCAACAACCTCAGCACCACCACCACCCACACACACACAACCTCAGCACCACCACCCACACACCAACAACCTCAGCACCACCACCACCCACACACACACAACCTCAGCACCACCGCCCACACACCAACAACCTCAGCACCACCACCCACACACCAACAACCTCAGCGCCACCACCTACACACCAACAACCTCAGCACCACCACCACCCACACACCAACAACCTCAGCACCACCACCCACACACCAACAACCTCAGCACCACCACCCACACACCAACAACCTCAGCGCCACCACCCACACACCAACCTCAGCGCCACCACCCACACACAACAACCTCAGCACCACCACCCACACACCAACAACCTCAGCACCACCACCCACACACCAACAACCTCAGCGCCACCACCCACACACAACAACCTCAGCACCACCACCCACACACCAACAACCTCAGCACCACCACCCACACACCAACAACCTCAGCACCACCACCCACACACCAACAACCTCAGCGCCACCACCCACACACCAACAACCTCAGCGCCATCACCCACACACCAACAACCTCAGCACCACCACCCACACACCAACAACCTCAGCGCCACCACCACCCACACACCAACAACCCCAGCGCCACCACCACCCACACACCAACAACCTCAGCACCACCACCCACACACCAACAACCTCAGCACCACCACCCACACACCAACAACCTCAGCGCCACCACCCACACACCAACAACCTCAGCACCACCACCCACACACCAACAACCTCAGCACCACCACCCACACACCAACAACCTCAGCACCACCACCACCCACACACCAACAACCTCAGCACCACCACCACCCACACACACACAACCTCAGCACCACCACCACCACACCAACAACCTCAGCACCACCACCCACACACCAACAACCTCAGCACCACCACCACCCACACACACACAACCTCAGCACCACCACCCACACACCAACAACCTCAGCGCCACCACCCACACACCAACCACCACAGCACCACCACCCACACACCAACAACCTCAGCACCACCACCACCCACACACACACAACCTCAGCACCACCACCCACACACCAACAACCTCAGCACCACCACCCACACACCAACAACCTCAGCACCACCACCACCCACACACCAACCTCAGCGCCACCGCCCACACACCAACAACCTCAGCACCACCACCACCCACACACCAACAACCTCAGCACCACCACCCACACACCAACAACCTCAGCGCCACCACCCACACACCAACAACCTCAGCACCACCACCACCCACACACCAACAACCTCAGCGCCACCACCTACACACCAACAACCTCAGCACCACCACCCACACACCAACAACCTCAGCACCACCACCACCCACACACACACACACTCAGCACCACCGCCCACACACCAACAACCTCAGCACCACCACCCACACACCAACAACCTCAGCACCACCACCACCCACACACACACAACCTCAGCACCACCACCACCCACACACCAACAACCTCAGCACCACCACCACCCACACACACACAACCTCAGCACCACCGCCCACACACCAACAACCTCAGCACCACCGCCCACACACCAACAACCTCAGCACCACCACCACCCACACACACACAACCTCAGCACCACCACCCACACACCAACAACCTCAGCACCACCACCACCCACACACACACAACCTCAGCACCACCGCCCACACACCAACAACCTCAGCACCACCGCCCACACACCAACAACCTCAGCACCACCACCCACACACCAACAACCTCAGCACCACCACCCACACACACACAACCTCAGCACCACCACCCACACACCAACAACCTCAGCACCACCACCACCCACACACACACAACCTCAGCACCACCGCCCACACACCAACAACCTCAGCACCACCGCCCACACACCAACAACCTCAGCACCACCGCCCACACACCAACAACCTCAGCACCACCGCCCACACACCAACAACCTCAGCACCACCACCCACACACCAACAACCTCAGCACCACCACCACCCACACACACACAACCTCAGCACCACCGCCCACACACCAACAACCTCAGCACCACCGCCCACACACCAACAACCTCAGCACCACCGCCCACACACCAACAACCTCAGCACCACCCCCCACACACCAACAACCTCAGCACCACCACCCACACACCAACAACCTCAGCACCACCACCACCCACACACACACAACCTCAGCACCACCGCCCACACACCAACAACCTCAGCACCACCACCCACACACCAACAACCTCAGCGCCACCACCACCCACACACCAACAACCTCAGCACCACCACCACCCACACACACAACAACCTCAGCACCACCACCCACACACCAACAACCTCAGCGCCACCACCACCCACCCACACACCAACCTCAGCGCCACCACCCACACACCAACCTCAGCGCCACCGCCCACAACCATAGCACTGCCACCCCACACCACCGCCGCCGTCCACATCACCATCACTATGGCGGCCACCATCGTGCCCTTCACCACCACCACCCACTTCTCCACTATCCACCAGATCAACTACCCCCACTGCCATCCATATCACCACTAACAACCCGTTGCCTAGTCTCCATCACTAACCACATCACCTAGTCATCATCAAGTCCTCCACCACGGCTAACATACACCTCGTCCTCACCGTGACAACCGTATCACCACCGTCACCTAACAACCACCACACCCTCCACATCACCAACAAGTAGGTGTTTGGCACAGTGCAGCCATGCGGCACACAGACTCCCGTGGGCCTCCTCATTAGCAGGGCTCCCAGTCCACGGCAGCGGCACCTGAAGGACTTGTCAGCAAGCGCGTCTCACCCAGAGGGCCCAGGTGACTCGCCTCGAACCGGCAAGGCCCCAGCCAGAGGCCGCAGGCCAGCGCTGCGGGGCGGAGGTCCGCCAGGCCATGTGGAAGGAGCGGCCTCACTCTTCCCCAGCTCCCCTTAACTGGCCAGTTAGACAAAGGGGCCCCGGTCCTGGTGAACAGGGGGAGGCTGAGCTGGACCAGAGCTACGCAGAACAGCTCTTCAAGCCCCTTCTGTGTCGCTCGGGATCAGGCACGGTCCGGGCTGGCATTTATATGAGGCTCAGACAGAGAGAGTCCCAGGCTTCTTGGGCTAGGCCAGCATTTTTCTTGGTGGCCCGGGAGCGGTAAATGTCCCTGGCCAAGGCCAGCCTCCACCACAGCCTGCTCACCCTCCTCTCCGGCCCACTAGACTGCTGGGTCCTCCACTGGAGGCTGCCATGGTCTGTGCCCCCTCTCTGCCAGGCCACGTAAGTCTCCCTGGTTGTCATGGCTACCAGCTCTTGTCCACAGACAACATACATGCAAGGAAAACCACTGCACACAGGGCTGCTCAGTGGGTGGTCTGGGCTGCACCATGGCCCTTTCCCCAAGCATGGTGCCCTGGTGCTTTGCCACCTCTGTCCCTGGGCAGGGAGCCTAGTCCATGGCCATCCAGAGAGGAGAGCAGAGTAGGGGTGGGGCCTGGCCAGCCCAAAGTGAGTCACAGCAGTAGCTTCCCGCCTGGGAGGCAGGCGAATGGGTGAATTGGTGATGCCTCATCCCGCCTGGCTTGGCCCTGGGAACTTCCCAAACACAGGGTGACTCAGCAGGGAAGCAGTCAGGCTAGGGGAGGGGACTGCCCCGTGGGACCCTGGCATCTATACTGAGTTCAACTAGCTTCCAGCTCAGTGGTTGGAAAGTAGCTCCTTCCCCCCCCTGTGAAGGGATGCAGAACACAGCGGAGGGGACCTCGGACATGGCCAGAGGAAGGGTCTGCGAGTGCTGACCTGGGTAGGGCTAAAAGGCCCAGAAAGAACAGGATGAAGGTGCCCAAGAGCCAGGGACTTCCCGGACAAGACCACACGGCTGGGACTGCCAGGGGACCCAGTCCAGACCACAGGCGTATCCATGCCAGGGGAGGAGACACCAGGCTGGGAAGGGAAGTGTAGGCTCCCTGCCCTTCTCCGGGGACTGTGGGGGGCCATGCTTGTGGGCTGAGTATGGCTGCTCCAGCTGCAAACTTTCTGCCCCCGCCTAGGCTGGCCCCAAGTCCCTCAGGCCTTTGTACTCCTCCTGCCCCTCCCTCCCTCCCTCCCTCTCTCCCAGGGAAGTACCGCCCACCCTTTCCTCCTTAGGACATGGGAAGCAATGCAATCCAAAAGCTGGGTCTGCAAAAACAATTTCTACAGGATCTTGGCCTGGGAATGGTGCACCTAGAGTTCTCTCATGTCACAGTGGACAAGGTGATATTGACCCTCAAGCTCAGTGTCCCACAGGGCCCACGGATGCATGAAACCTAGACAAGCCTCCCTCACATTCTCCTGGCAGGGAAGGACTTCAGCAGGAAATCCTGCTACTCCCCAAGAGCCAGCCACACTGGGTTTGGGCATGTGGGCAAAAGGCTCACAGGCTAGCAAAGGTCTGAGCCCCCAAGTCGAGAGCCCAGGGTGTCTCAGGCTAGCATGCTCCAACCCAGGAGACGGATCCTGACCCCAGAGGGACTACAGTTGGCACGCCTCCAATACTGTCCCCGAAGAGGGTCCTTCTGATTGGAGGCCCCAGGGACAATTCAACAGCCTGGCTAGCCCTGTACCCTGGCTGAGAGAGGGCCAGGGCTACTCCAGAGAGAGGCTGACAGACCTGTGTCAAGCTCTTCCAGACTGACCTGTTTTCTGACTTGGGGGTCTTTTAGGGGGTGCTCCTTTACAGCTGCTTCCACTAAGCCCACGAAAGCAGGGCTGCTGCCTCCAGTATGTGAAATTAAAGGTACGGGGGGGGGCGGGGGGCGGGGGGGGGGAGGAGACAGGGTCACAGCCCTTCCCCTCTGGGATCCTCTGACAAGTCACCTCCTGAAGGTTTCCAGCTGCACCGTGGGGTTCACGCCTTTCCTCCCTGTCATGCTGAAAAGTGAATGGGCTGAGCACGGGGTCCTCTTCATACACATACACACACACACACACACACACACACACACACACACACACGCCTTTCACGGAAGTTCAACCAGTAAAACCAGCGGAAATTCCTGGCTCTGAGGTCACTGCCACGAGTGTTTCAAGGGACCCCCTTCTGGGCACCGGTGACCTTGCCAAGGAGTTCTCCTATGGGGTTGCCAACTTTCTGGAACACTGGCCCAGGGGCTTCATTCCCTGCAGCAGTTTGGGATGGCTGGGCAGGCCGTCACGGGCCACATCTGACAGTGACCCTGACTCTGAATTTGAAAGAGTGGGGTCCTCACCCTCCTGGCTTGGTAGAAACCACTGGCTCCTCCAGGCTTTCCTCCATCTACCTGGTTTCCCAGGACCGAGGATCTGTGTTCCTACTGTCACCTGCGCCGTTGAGGACCAGGGTGACGGCAGTGTGCCAGGTGAGCCAAGCCCCGGGCAGACCTGGCAGCCACCTTCTAAACCCTGCCTGCTGACCAGAAGCCAACCCCAGACGGGGCTGGTGCAGTGGCTGCCTGGGAGCCCAGTTCAGCTTGGGCTCTGGCCAGAGCCACCACCTCAGGCCAAGTCCAGCTGGGAACTGGGCTGAAGGCTCTTTCCTCTTGGCAAAGTCCCTTGTCTGTGAGTGTTGTGGTCACCAGCCTAGGAAGGACGGGAGCCTGGTACAGCAGAAAGACCCAGAAGGGCTCCTGACAGTGTGCTGCTGCTCCTTCAGTCGGGCTCTCTGATCTGCACACCAACCACCCTGGTCCCAGGTCCTGATGAACAGAACATTCTCCCTGCACTGTAAGCCCCAGTCCCCCGCTGAGCAATGCCTTTGACTGTCTAGCTGCCCCTCCACGGGACAAGACAAGCCCACTGCCTCAATATTTCCCCAGAAAGGATCTGAGAAGTACAGGGTGAATGGGCCTCTGGGACAGGCACCTCTGTGTTGTGTGCACATCAGACCACCAGCTGCTCTATGGCCTTGGCCTGCAGCTCTGGGTAGGAGGCAGGTTGTGGTCTCAGCTCCAGGGCCACCTGAGTTCTGCCCAGGACACCACGAAGGCCTGGCTTGAAAGCCTGGCTGGCTGAGAAAAACATTCTGGAAGCCAGCATACCAGAGGGCCGACTTGACACACCTCAGGCAATGAACACAGAAGGCACAGCCCCATCCGTGGGAGGCTAGTCTGTCCCCATGCCGAGGCAGTGACCTGCACAGGGCCATGGGCCACACCTGGATCATGGCTGCTCCATGGCCGCCAGCAGCAGGAGGGCAGGGGAACTGCGTGGCAGAGCAGAGAATGGCCTCCCGGAGGCCCACAGGCGCCTTATAGCTCTCAGATCCCTTTCTGGGGAGACACTGTGCCTCTGTCATAAGTGAAGGGGAATGGGAGTCACTGGACTTGTCAGGGTTCCTTGAAGGGCTTCAGTGGCAGCACAGGAGAGAACAGCTCCTTCAGCCTGGCACTGGGGGTTGTGGGGCACTCTGGTCAGCCTTAAGGGTCAACCTGACATAGCTGAGGAATTGCTTACATCAGGTTAGCCCGTGGGTATGTCTATGAACATTTATCTTGACTATTAACTGATATAGGGAGTACCAGTCTGGGCAGCATCATTCCTTGGGCACATGGACCTGGGGTGTGTGTGTGTGTGCGTGCGTGTGTGCGTGTGTTGTGTGTGTGTGTGTGTGTGTGTGTGTTAAGCCTTCCACTCTTCACCAAGCTCCTGCCTGAGTTCCTGGTTTGACTTTCCTCAGAGATAAAATGTGACCTGGAAGTGTCAGCTAAATAAAGTTGTTTGGGGCCAGATAGAACAGAAACCAGAAGACCTGGAGATCTCTGTGACCACTGAGACCACAAACAGCACTGCCCAGGAGGCAAATGTGGCCTCCTCTTGGGCAGAGGAGGAAGGAGAGACAGCCCTTTTTCCTGTCACCCATGTGTGCCGAGGCCCATTGGCCCACTTTGGCCAAGATGGTCCACAGACGTGGCGTCGGGCAACCTGAGGATGCCCAGGCGCCTGAAGGCATCCTGGGAAAGGTGTCAGCTAAGAGCCCTGGAGAAGAAAGCCTTGTGGGTCTGACTGGCTGCCTAACACTGTGCTAAGGACCCCCCAGGACCTGCACACCAGAGGCCAGTCCTGAGTGGCTAGATGGCCAGGTGCTAGCTAGCCATGCCTGTGTGCCCGGCTCTCTGGCCAGCCTGTCCCACCTTGGCATTCTGACACCACCCTGCGCCAGCGGGATTGGCGGAAGCAGAGCTTCAGAGAACAAGCATTTGTCTTGAGTTAAGTGAGCCACTGAGACAGTGTCCTCCTCTTTTGGAAACTGAAATGGGTTATAAAAAATAAAACCATGGCTCAGTGAGATGGCTGCAGCTCCAGAGAAGCAGCTCCCTTCCCAGGCTCTCTGAGCGCCTGTTGCTTCCGGACGCCCAGCTGACTGGCTGCTGGCATGGGCCTCCTTGGCTGTGTCTGGCGGCTGCACCCACTGCCTGTGCCAGCTCCCCCCTCCTGCTCACACCCGTTCAGACTCCCCTCTCCCTTCAGCATCAGCTTTCCGCCCCGCCTACCTGGGCCCCCGGTAGAGCTAACCAGGCAGTGGTGAGATCCAGCCCACCGGCTAGGCTTTGGTCTCCCCAAGAGACACCAGGAGTGGCAGAGACCGGAGAGATGAGCATCCTGGGTGGTGAAGGGGAGTGGGAGGACAGAGCTCTCCTCTCACACCAAGCCCGTCCCAGAGGGAGCAGAGCAGGAAGGAGAGACCATCCTCGGGCCCCACCCCACATTCCGCTCATTCCAGGAGCCCCGGGGAGAACAGAACTTCCACACAGGGCTTCCTGCAAGGACGGAGGATCAGAGGAGGATCAGAAGAAAAGGCTCCAGTCTAGCCAACCCTCTACTGCCCGGTGGAGGAGGAGGGTTAAGATGGGGGTGCCAGGTAGAGCAGCAGTTCTGAGACTCCTCCCCAAACCAGGTGACTGGAAGCTGCAGGACAAGGCTCAGAGGCTGCCCTCCGGTCTGCACCGGTCTGTGGGGGCACAGACCCATGGCATCACCACCTGCTGGAGTCAACGTTTTTCCCCAGCTCCTGATAATGTGTGGCATGTGAGCTGTACACGTGGTAGAGGTGGGACAGGACCTTACATAGGACTCGCAGGGTGTGTCTCCTAGTGTGTGCACGTTATGCCTGTGACGGGGTGTGTGTGTGTGTATGGCTGTGAGATCACATATGTTGGGTGTACGACAGGCCCTGGCTGTGCGTGCACGTCTAGAGTGTGTGTCTGTGAGCATGCACCCATGACTGCATACAAACCTTACAAACTCCATTCTTGAGCACGTTCTCCAAACCAGACCCATGCTGACTAGCCTGGGCGGACCCCGCCAGCATCCTACCTTGACCGGCCACCTCATCCCATGGTGGGGGGCACAGTCAGGCCAACTGTAGGAAGAAGGGAACCAGGGAACTGTAGACTCAAGTCAGCCCTCTGACTCAGCACAGCATCCCAGCACGGGTGTTAGGCAGCCAGTCAGACCCACAAGGCTTTCTTCTCCAGGGCTCTTAGCTGACACCTTGCCCAGGATGCCTCCAGGCGCCTGGGCATCCTCAGGTTGCCTGACATCACATCTGTGGACCATCTTGGCCACAGTGGGCCTCGTGCACACATGGGTGACAGGAAAAAGGGCTGTCTCTCCTTCCTCCTCTGCCCAAGAGTTGTGTCTCGCCCTACAGGCCACATCTGCCTCCTGGGCAGTGCGGTTTGTGGCTACCCCTATGGGCCACATAGTGGCCCCAGTGGTCTTGCAGCAGAAAAACACCCAGACCTAAAAGCGGCACAGGCATCAGTAACACTCCGGAGGGCAGGCTACATGGCCAGGGCTGTCTCCCCTCGGCCCCCAGAGAAGCAAGGTCCAGCTTTCCTCAATCTCAGACCCCTCTTCACAGGCATGCTTGCTTGCAGGGCCCATCTTCAAGCCCACTGTCAGCAGGTGTCAGGGCTCAGCATCAGGCTCCCCCACTTCTGCCCTCAAACCCTGGTAGTGTCTGAGGGCATCCAGTCTTCACAGGGCCTCCACAGCACAAAAGCCATGGGCCAGCTCCATGAAGGTGGCTGGGGTGGAGGGAAGGAGAGGCTCAGAGAGAGGGGCGGAACAGGCGGGAGGCAGGGAAGGTCCTGGGACCACAGCCTGGGGTGGGGTCTGAAGGGGAGGCCAAGAATGCTGAGCAGTGGGCGTAGGCTTAGCGCATCCCTGGGACATGGGGGTGGCCTGGGAAGGATCACCTCACCCGGGAAGCCCCTCGGCCAGTCCAAGAGAACCTTCCGGAAGTCCCAGAGGAAGTCACTTTCAGGCCATAATAGGAAAGCTCTGTGGTTGCTGAACCACTCAACTGGGCAACCATGGAAAAGGCCGGGAGGCAGTGGCGACAGGGCCAGGCCCAAGACAGCCGAGAACTAATAAAAGAAAAGGAAAATCGGATATGAGTCTGGTTCTTATTAAAAGAGTAAATTTAGCCCTTTGGCTAGGACAGGAGGCAGAGTGGCCAAGGGTCCCCACTGCGGGTGGGGGGAGGGGGGCTGGACTTCTTCCCAGAGTGATTCAGTGTCCCAGGACAGGCAGGCGGGGGCTGGGGCTGCAGGAGGGGCAAGGCGCACATACCCCCTCCTGTTGCCCTTCACACCCTCCTTTCCTAGGGCAGCTGGGTATCCGGCACTCTCCCAGATACCCAGGATGCTCCTAATGGCGGTTGGATGGGCAGCAAGGGTGTCAGCACCATGCTTTGAGCCCCTCTCCCCAAGAGCTTCCACTCTCAAAGCAGGCACCCCACGTAAGGGGAGGCCGCCCCAGGGTGGTTTGCCAGGGCCTCACACCCATGCATACTCACACGCTACTCACACACACACAGGCACACATGTTCACGGTGTACACTCACACAGACACGTTCATACTCTCACGGACCCACAGATGCATGCACGAGCTTGGGCCTCTTCTCGGAGAAGCAGTGACCCCGTGGACAGGACTGGAAGCGCTGATCCAGTTGTGAGTACCCACCCAGTTCCCCTGCGCCCGGAGAACGCTCACTCACACGCACGACACTAAACATGGCTTGTCTCAACCATGGCCAGGGAGAGGACAGAAGACAGACAGCTCCACAGGGACCAGACCCTCACCTGGCCACGCCACCTGCAGGATAAACTGCCATGAAACTAGCCCGTGGGAAACTCACTCTTCCTAGTTGAGCGTCTGTGGGTAGTGACTCTACCAGGCCGGCTGGATTCCCCTCCTCACAAGCAGACCAGTGCCCAAGACGCTGCATGTAACCCCTTTCCCACCCAGGACAAGGTGGTCTGGTGGCCTGGAGGTGTGAGTCCTCAGTCCTGGTGGCGGGGACATGGCGTTCTGGCCCACAGCCAGGGTGTGATGGCCCTGTGAACCACAGCACTGCAGGGACAGAGGGCCACTGCAAGTCCCTGGTGCCGGTGCCAGTATTCCGCCTGTATTCCTAGCACCCCCTCTTGCTACCCCTCCGGCATCTAGAGCCTACCTCCACTAGATATCCACCCAGGCCTGGCCCTGGAGCGGCAGACATGAATGCCGTGGCTCTCCCGGCCTGGGCCTCCTTGCTGCAGAGGGCACTTAGAACTGGACACACTTCTGACTTCTTGCTTGAGCTCAGACTCCTAAGCCCCCTTGAGGCATAAAACAAGTCAGGATTCTTTGCCCGGCTGACACTGGTGGTCTGAGAAGTGGGAAGTACCACATCTTTTAGAGGTGAAGAAGGACCAGTCATGTCTCCCAGACATCTTCCCATGGTGCCCTGGGGAAAGCCATAAGGCTTAGTGCCTGGGCTGGCTTGCACTTCCTAGAGGACCCGAGGACTTGTCCTATAACACCTAGCGAGACTCAGGCCCATGGGACACCTCTGGTACCCCACACCTAGACAGGGCAGACCCTGGCCTGTGTCAGGAGCTTAAGCAGGCAGTAGAGCAGCAGGGACAGCCTCCGGCCTTGGGTCAGCTGCCACAGTGGGCTGGGAGAATTCCAGCTGGCCATGGGAACCATCTGCTCTGATATCTGGGAAGGAAGGCACCCAGGGCCTGGCTCCCAGTGTGGCGTGGCCTGGCTGCAGCGCCCTGGAGGCCCGAGGGACACCGTATCCTACAGGGGTGCTGCGGGGCCATAGGCATTCTGGGTCCCTGCCGCCAGTGCAGAGATGTGCCGTTTCCCAGACAGCTGTCTCGGGTACGGTTGACTTCAGCCACTCTGAGACCCACACCGTGTCCTGTTTCAGAGGAACTAATGCCAGTCTCCTTAATAATTCTCAAGGTTCCTGCTGGAGAGCCCTGCCTGACCCCTTCCCTGGAATTCCTCGTCACTGCGGGATCCTCTGCTTAGCTTTTTGCTGCATGTCCGAGGGGCCGAGTTGGCATCTGTTTCGTGTGCCACTTGGCCAGGTGCCAGCATCACATCTAGGCTAACCTAGGGCACAGGGACCTCAAGCCCTGGGATAAGAAAGGACGGGGAAAGGTCTGGGAAAGACGCATGAACACAGCTGCCTTGTGCTACCAAGAGCAGGACACTTTGGGCAAGGAAAAGCCAGGAAGCAACTGCTAGACCCAACCCTAGTGCTCTCTCCTAGGGCCAGTTCCTTCCCAGGAAGGCCTTAGGTGCTTCCGTCCCTGGCAGGTTGGAAGAGGGAAGGACAGAGAGCTCAGAGAGCACCGAGCAGCAGGCAGGGGCAACAGAGGAGCTGGGGTGTACAGCAAGAGCTGAAAGGCTTCATGGGACTTGACAGGCCCAGACAGAGCAGGACAGGGGTCTGGGGATCCAATTAGCGTGAAATGGTGGTCATTTCTCATCAAGATTACATCACTTTGCCGGGCTGCTGAGCAGAGGTGGGGGCCCGCTCAGCCCCCGAGGGAGCTGTCTTGCCTGCACACCCCCTTTCAGAGGCACAGGGGTATTTAGTGGTAGCTTCCAAGTGGAGACACAGATCAGGAAGTTCAAGGTCACACGGCGAAGCCAAGGACCACAGGACTCAGGCTGTGTCCATTCCAATCCTTCGTGACTCCGGAAGAGCACGCCACTGGTGTCACACTGGCAGGTGCGGGATGCTCCAGAGCAGCGCCACTGTGGCAGACCATCACGGGCAGGAGACAAGACTTTGGTCTCTGAGGACTTCAGCCCCAAGGTAGAAATATGGTGATTTCTTAGGAGTCTGATGAGCTGAATGAGGGAGTTTCTGGGGCAGGAAAAGCCACACCCACTGCACGGAGTGGCTCAGAACGGACACCTGGGGCCGGCCATCTGAGGTGTCCAGCCTGAGGGGGACTCCATGGACCCTTGCAAGAGACCCAATAAAGGGAAGATCCAGTAGAAAGGCTGTAGTTCACCCTTAACTCACACAGCAGGCTAGGCCACAGGTCACGAGTCATGGGGTCAGGGGTCACAACAGGAGGAGTTCCCTCCCTTTGTGCGTATGTGGTGGGAAAGCAAGGCAATGACCTTACTGAGGTCTGGGCAGGTCCTGCTCTCAGGGAGGGGTAGTAAGGCACCAACCGATTCTTACCCTGAAGGGAAGGGTAAGAAGGGTAAGAAGGCACAGGCAACCCTTGACTGGGGCTGGAGGCTCAGTGTTGGGGCTGGCCAGGTAGAATACGGTTCCTGGAAGTGTCCCTCCACAGCTCTGGAGGGCTAGCTTAACCCAGATGCACGGTGATGCTCAGATTAGCTCGCTCTAGGCACCAGGTCCAGAGCCAAAGCGGGAGCCAAGGGTCGGGTGGGGTCTGCTTAGGGTCTTCCCTGGAGCCTGGATGAGCTCAAGGTTGGCTGGGTCCCAGCCACACTCTGATCCCACTTGGGCAGACAGCTGGCCAAGGGGAGAGGGGGGAACATGCCCCAGGTCAGATCCACACTGTTGCTGTCCAGGCCAGAGAGAGACGCTGTGCACCATCCAGAGAAAGAGCTTCTACCCCAGATCTTCATTAGAGTTCCTGAGTGCCCATGTAGCTCCAGGGTCACCCACCAACCCTGAGGGAGCCTCACTCAAACCCCTAGGCAGTAGCAAGCGGGGGAGCAGGCTTCCTCGGGGCTCCGGCTGCTGGGTCTGTGGTAGTCAGTGGTGTTCTGACTGGGAAAGGGATGGTTTACACCGTTCAGGGGGTCCTGCAGGGAGGGGACAGCTCTCAGGGGAGTCTACAGCAAGGGTGGACGGATCTGTAAGAGCGAGGTGTGTGTGAGTAGCTCTGGGAGACGGAGGGGCTGAGCTACACAGACAGGAGCGAGGCTGAGTGGCAGAAAGGCGCCAGCGAGAACAAGGCTTGGATTTGAAGAATAAACCCCAGCAACCAGAGACCAGGGAGAGCAGGGGTGCAGGGGCCTGGTATGGTCAGAGGGAGAGCAGGGGTGCAGGGGCCTGGTATGGTCAGAGGGAAGGCAGGGGTGCAGGAGCCTGGTATGGTCAGAGGGAAGGCAGGGGTGCAGGGGCCTGGTATGGTCAGAGGGAAGGCAGGGATGCAGGGGCCTGGTAAGGCCAGAGAAGTCTGTGGCATGTACTCTTTGGTACCCACCCGCACAGCTATGGTTGAGACCTCAGGTTAACTGTATGACTGTATGCCATACAAGTCAGGGGCCATCAGCTCCAGGCGAGCTAGTGGAAACTGTGGGTTCTGTTCCTCTTGCCTTCTCCTCTCTCGTTTGCCCTGAGTAACGCTTCCAGGTTGAAGGCCCCGGGGGCAGGAAGGAACAGGTGAGATCCCTGAGTTCAATCCACCCCGTGCCCCAGAGTCCTGACCCACAGAATCCGAGATAGTAAACATTTGCTGTTTTGAGCTGCTGATTTTGAAGATAATTTGATGCTATTTGTTAACTATCCTTCAAGAGCTGATGAATACACACAGAAGACACAGCCACAGAGAGCCCGGAGCACACAGGGAACCTCTGAGACCGTAATGGAGGCACGGAGGGCAGCAGCGCAGGGGGACAGACCTGCTTCTGCAGAAGACAGAAGGGTAGACTCAGGAATGAAACCAACCAGTGTCAGACTCTGACCGGCAGGAGGGTCCTGCAGGGGGGGCGGCCCCCATCTTTGGAGCCTCTGCCTTTTCCAGACTGTTCCCTGCTCATCCCCTGTCGAAGAGCCCTTTGGACTTGGCTGTTCTGGGTTTCTATTCACCACGAGTCTGCAGCATGTTACAAAGGACAGACGTAACGCCGTGTACTTTACCTCCGACAGGGTTAGCCTAAGATGCATCGTAATTTAGTTTAATTTTAATTTTGGTATTACTTTAAGGAAAATTGAAAGTTTATTTTTAGGATACCCAAAGGGTTGTAAAAAGTCTCAGGAAGGGGATTGACATCTGGGCAAGTTCTCCACAAGGTGACCTGATGGCCGGGGGTGGTACAGTGCACGGTCATCCTGGCGGCCAGGGCAGCTACCCCGCTACACAGAACGGCAGAGCCTGAGGAGCAGAGGCCCAGGGCAAGAAGGGCCAGTACTCCAGGGGCCAGCTCACCAGCTCGGAACAGATGGGTCTGCTGCTTAGGGGGGGATGTGGCAAGGAGCTGAGTCAGGACACGCTGAACCAGGCACAGGGACCAAGAACAGAGACATAGCTCTAACATGGAAGAGAAGGGTCACCAGGGCCTGAGGGCAAGGGGCAGTGAGATGCTTGTTGGAAAGGACTTCACTGAGACAAGAAGCTGGGGGGGAGGGCAGTTCTAGGTTCAATGGCCAAGCACAGGGTAGGTAGAGGGCTAAGGGGGATGTGACCAGGAATCGGGTGCAGGGGAATTGGCTCCCTCAGCCTGTTTACACTGGACTCAACATGAAAACAGCTTTGTGCAAAGAAGGAGCTCAGAAGAGGGCAAAGCCAAGTTCAGGGGGAGTCGAGGGGGGCTCACAGTACTGGTGCCACAGAGGGTCATGGGGCCTGCAGCTCTGCTCCCTCGGGGATGGCAAAGATTAAAGGATGGAGCAGGCGATACAGGAAGCCCTGGAGGAAAAGGACGCTCTGTCATGGCCACAGGCATGCGACTCCCTGAAGGCTACCGGGAGACAGCACAAATGTGAGTATGAATGCACATGGAGTGAGCAGGTGTCACCGTGACATGTGTGCACCTACATGTGTGCTTCTCCCACTGGCTGCTGGCTGGGCCACAAGGAAGTGAAGGCGGCTGGGAAGTCATGTCCAGGTGTGTAGTTTGGGCTTCTGCCAGGCCTAACGGGGCACCCACTCTAGAGGATCCTCCTCTCAAGCTTAGACTCTGGAGGCTTCCTGCCATGAATCCCAAGTGCTCACCTCAGCCCACCCGTCCCTCCTCACCCTGCCCTGCTCCACTCCCTTCTGGCTCCAGGGATGAGAAGCTCCTCCTCCGGAGCCTTCCATAGAAGACAAGGAAAGCAAGCTCCCGCCACAAAAAGACAAACAGGTGAGGAAGAGCCCAGCAGAGCCCAGCTCCTGCACGGCGATGGCAGCCAGCTGGTTCATTTCTTCTCTTTGGCCAGGGCACCCCAGAGAGCACATCCCCCTCACGCTGTACTTCGCTTTACGCACCCCCACCTGTCCTTCAGAAGCCTTTACTAGAGGTATACCCAGTCTCCACTCCACTGCCCTCCCCTGGAGAACCAAGACCCTGCCCTGAGGTAAGAGCGGGCTGCTCTCCCTGCCCCTCCTTCCCAGTTCAGGCACAGCGGAGGATACTCTACCAATGATCCATTGGGAGCAGTGCCCCAGCCAGGCGAAAAGCCTTTCCATGCAGACACTGAACTCTTTGTTGGGCTTGGGAACGGGAAAGGGAACAGGAGCCAACCCACCTGTTCGCTCCCCCAGGTCAGAATGAGATGCTTCCTGACCAGCGGAATCTGGAACCTAATCATGGACAGCTGCGGCCTTTGCCTACAAACACCAGCGACTGCTCCACGCTTGGACACCGGACACCTCTCCACCAGGCCTGAGGTCCACTGTGATCCCAGAGCCGATCTTATAACCAGGGCCCGGGCACCCCCTCATTCAGCACCCACCAACACCTCCCCTGAGCCCACGCCCCATGCCCCACGCCCCACGCCCGTGGTGGCAGCTGCTCACAGGGCCACAAGAGGCAGTGATATTATATATTACAACAAACAGGGGCAGCCCACTGACAAATAGGCCTGCGTGATCTAAACGGTATATTATCCCATAAAAACGTCAGCGGGCAGAGCGTCGGAGCCAAAGCGGAGTGCCGCCCCATGCCGGAGGCCCTCCGAGGAGGCCCTGCTCCTGCCCGGCGCGGCAGGGCTACGAGGTGATTTTCTAGGTACTGCACGGTGTTTGTGATTTTGTTTTTTGCTTGTTACACCATGTCTATTGGAGAGAGGAATGAGGTCCCCGAGGTTAATGGGGACCAAGAACCCCAGGGGAGAAGTTCCCCGGCAGGCAAAGGGGTTGGACACGGGACAGAGCAAGTCACCTAATTTGCCAAAGAGACAGGGCACGTGCTTTGAATTCTGAAGCTCATTCACAGCTTGTCTGCGAACTAAGGAGATATACACACCCAACCTGGGGGCCTCCTGGACAGGCCACCTGCCCTGCAGGAGCAGGGACATCAGAACCTCTGGACAGAGGAGTTCCAGGGGCCTGCCTGCCAAAGGGCCTGAGGCAGCAGTGTCGTGTGTGTGTGTGTGTGTGTGTGTGTGTGTGTGTGTGTGTGTGCGTGCGTGTGTGTGCGTGTGTGTGTGTGTGTGCGTCTGTGTGTGTGTCTGTGTGTGTGTGTGTGTGTGTGTGTGTGTGTGTGTCTCTGTGTGTGTGTGTGTGTGTGTGTGTGTGTGTGATCTCCAGACTCATTCTGGCCAATAACGCAGGGAAGTGTTTCCTCAGGACTTCCTAAGCAGAGACCTCGCCGTAGTTCCAGGCCCTGGTCAGGGTCACCAGGCCCCTCCAACAGGACTCTGAAGGCAGACACTAGCCCAGGCTGAGCTGGGGCAGGGTGAGGAGGTAGGGAAGAACAAACACCCTTGGAACTTTGGTCTCTACAAGCAAGGCAGCTGCTGCACAGGGCCCAAGGGATAGGGCAGCGTATTCCATTGTGGGGACTTATATTCAGATGTCTGTGGTAAAGAGGAAGACAGGCAGGGCTCCAGGGGCCCAGAGGAAGGACAGGGAGGCACTGGGGTGACGAAGGCTCCCTTCCGCTGCGTGGAAAGCCCTGATTCCCAGTGTCACTGGTTGAACTTTATCCTCTGTGCTTTGGAATTCCCAATGTGGGAACCTGGAGGGTCCCAGACTCAGATTCTGGAGCTAGATCAAGGCATTCTGGGAAATGTAGTCCTTGGGGAGTTAGGAGGGTCAGCAGGATGGGGATTTGGGGGTAGGGGGTAGTTAGGGAAGAAAAGAGAGCCAAGGGTGCTACCCTGACACTAACAGCAGAGTAGAAGTTTAAAATGCCAGGCAAACGGATACACTTAAAATCTGCTGCCTGGCTCCACATGGTTTTTCTGAAGTCCTGGCCCTTTTATTCTGGTAGGGGAGGACTTCCCCGAAGAGGAGGGTCCCAGCCAAATCGCACAAGTAGAAAGAAGTCTTCCTTTCCCACATCCCTTTTCTCCTCTAGCTAGGGCCTCCAGACACAGAGAGAGTGGGGGTGACGCTGAGGTTGGGGTGCGACCCGCTGCCTCCCTCTGAGAGCCTGTGAGCATCCCGAAGCTCCCACGTTATTTATGTTCACAGCCTGCTCTGAGGACATATGTAAGTTGGCAGTGAACATCCTATCAACTTGCTGGAGTGTATCTTGATTGTTAAAACACACTCTTAAAGGTGTACAATCATTTATCAAATTAAAACAGCCAAGCTTTGCCTGTTCCTTCTCTCTTCCTGGAAGAACCCCAAGCAGTCTCTTGCCTCCTCTGGCCTCTGTATCACCACTGGGCTTTGCTCCTCAGAGGCCCTGCCCCTGATGCCTGGGACCCTGGCCTCAGCACCCCCCATACACCCTGCCCCAGGCCAGGGCAAGCCCACTAATCGCCAAGAAGTGACAAACGCCAGAAGCCCCACCAATTAAATTTAAACTCACGCAAAGCTCAGTGGCTAGTAAATTATTATTTTTATTAGCTTGAACCAAGTTCCCGTAAGAGAGAAAGTCAACTTGCTCCCATGAATGGCTCTTGTATAATTTATTTAACTCTGTGCTCTTTGCCAAAGCCTGGAATATTTTTAGCTCGTTCTGTTGTTGGATTTGGCTTTTTTATGTGTGTTTCTGAGGGGTATTTTTAGCCTCATCCATGTTATTCTAACAACCTCCTATGCGTTTCTGTCCTGTCTGTGCAGGCTGCTGAACCCTGTCTCGCTGGGAGCCGAGGAAGATTTCTAAGAATAACTGGGGGGTGTTTGGGGGTGCGGTGTTTTCCGCACCGTGCCGCTCCTGCCTCGGCCACCAATTTGCCGGGTTGCTCACGTGACCTGGATGTTCCAATAGAGAACTCGGCATTTCCCGATAGGAATAACCAGACTCGGTGGCAGCGCAGGCCCCACTGAGGAAAAACCCACATTCCAAAAACAGCTTTGGCGGAGCGGGCGCGGCTGCCACAGCCGGCCCAGTCTATGCAGCCGCCAGATTCCCGGATCCCCGCGGCTCCGCCGGGCACAGCGGCAGCTTTGATGTCTAGCTCTGTCACTTAAGGAGCAGGATGGGTAGGAGCTCGGAAAGTAACTCTTTTCACACCTACTTAATGTTGGTAACTGCAGAGACACTCTATCGTGCAGGGGAGTTAATGAGGTATTTACGAAAATGTATTTTTTTCTTTACAAAAAAAAAAAAAAAGATGACGAAGAAGAAGAACCACATGATGGGTCTTTTTTTTTTCACACAGGAAATTGTCTTTTTTTTTTTTTAAATCTATGGGGCTAGGTGGAGTTTGGGTGGTTGATCATTTTATTTTGTTTTAGAGACTGGCCATCTAAAGAGCCTTTAACAGGAAATAGGTTGGCAGTCTTCCTCCAGAAAGGGCCTGCCTGAATCCCCCCAAAGCTGCAGCCAAGACACATGGCTGCACAGGCCAAGCTAAATCAGGTCTCAAAGCCAAAAGGGGTGGAGAAGAGTCCAAAAAGAAGACTCATACCAAGAAGTGAACCAGCCCCTTGGTGGAGCCCCAGCCCTATGGGGGACCTAGGAAGACAGGGCAGGAGCTGACCCAGCCGGAAGGGGGGAGGGGCAGGCGAACACACAGCTCCCGAGTTTCTCCCCAGGCCAGCTGCCTCCTGATTAAACCCGTTCCCCGGGAGAGGAGAGATCCCCGAGTCGCTCCAAGCAGTAAGATAGGCAGGAGAAAACCTGGGTTAGTGCACGTTGATTTTCCTTTTTTGTGCGTTCCCCCATCCCCAGATTTCACAGCTTTGCCTCCGGACCATCTGTATTAAAGACAGAATCTAACACTGCACTAAAAATAATGACTCCAAACATTTTAATTGCACCTCTCAGTGACAAGGTTAAGGGAACAGCACTTTACCATAAACCCCACCGCTCGAATATAAAGCTACCGGCACTTTCATTTTTGGAAAACCGTGGAAGAAGCCCAGGCCCAGCAGCCCCTCTCAGGGTCCCACACGCTGACACCATGAACGCCCCAGGTGGGGAGGAATCAGGGCTGCGGTGGAGAGACCCTCAGCCGGTTCTGAGAGCAGTTGTGCCTGATCGGGCAGGTGGGGAAGGCTTGGGAGCTGGGCTGCAGCCTGCATCCTACGCAGACACAGGAAAGAATCTTCCCCAGCAATTCTGCTCTCAGCTCAGCAGCTGGGGCAGGGAGGGGCGGACTGGACTGTTGCAGCCGCGGCCCACAGGCCAAGGCCGTCCACCCAGAGAGGGAGAGAGTACAAGGTGGCCGTTTAGAAATCCCACAGAATCCACATACGAGATCCAAAGACAAATTTCTTAACTTTATCCCACCTTTTTCTTCCTAAATGAGAACCCACACAGACACAGGCTAAAAGTACAGGGAGAGAGTATAGCTCCTGTTTTAAAAATACATTGTAGCAAGATTCTAAAAATGAATACGAAATCCTGGCTAACCTGACTCTTGGCAATTGCAAAAGGCTTCCAGCCCCACACAGCCCAGACAGGCTTCGCACCACAACCAAGTCCAGCATCTCCAAACACAATAAGTTCCTCTGGTCCCAAGGGGATGAAACTGGGCCTTCAGAAGCAGGAGATGGGTGGCCCTCCCGCTGGAAGAGAGGGAGCTCTCTAGGGCCCCCAGAGGTGTGGGGTCACAGACTGGGACCTGGAGCAATTTCTCAAGCTCTCTGTGGCCTGCAGTCCAAGAACCACGTGGTGCAAGTTAGCAGGAACCAGACAAAGGTCCAGGCCACCCCAGCACATTCCACCTGACTGGGTATCACCTAGCTCTGGAAATAAGGGCAAGGAGGAGGACATGGCGGCTGACCGGGAGCTGGCAGCCCTGGGAGGCGCAGTGGGAAGGGATAGAAGCCACGGAAACCCGGCTTGGCCTGGCTGCCTCAGGGGGCACAGCCAGCCTGGGCAGTCTGGGACACACTGCTCTCCGCAGCGCTGGGGCCGACAGGGCTGGGGAAATGGGGGAAGAGGGCAGAGGCTTCCTCTCCTTCAACGCTGCAGACTCAGCCTCCGCAGCCGGCCACCAGAAGCTGGAGCTGGGACGGAAGCTGGGCACTGCCAAAGCCCTGCCTCCACTCCCCAGTGGGCCGGGTAGGCAGCTTCTCAGGGCGCACTGGTAGGAACAGACAATAACCACAGCGGTATCGGAAAAGGGATTTTAAAGTCACAGACTGCCTTAGTCAAGTCCTTTTCTTTCTCTTTCCAGTTATAAATCTGGAAGAGAAAAAAATGGAGAGGAAAGAGAAGGGAGAGGAAAGCACAGCCTCCCCAGGGTCCTGGAAAGGCAAGCAGGCTGGGGCCTGACCCCGCAGGAGGCTGGCCGCTCTAGCCCAGGGCTAGGCTAACCTGCGGTAAAAGCCGAAGGGCCTTTGGTAATTAAGCAATTTCAAGTTTTTTTTTTTTGTTTTTTTTTAAGGAAATGTATTTTCTTCCTTTTTGACTGTCTTCCCGTTCAACATCCCCCTCTCAGCCAGTCCTTGCCATCCGTTTTAATCCACACACTAATTGTAATCCCATTAAAGCAGATATAATTTTATTAGTATTCACGGTTCATCAAGCTAATAATAATAACGGTTACTGCCAAACTGAAAAAAATAAAATAAAAGCAGCGAATAATATTTCTGATGTTCAGAAAAAACTGTAAACAAAAGCAAGCCGACCTGCGAGGATGACCCAGCAGGTCCACGCGCAGTCCCTCGGGCTCCCCCCAGCTCCGCCCACGCGGGTCAGTGACTTCCCCGCGAGCTTCGGCTCCGCTCCAGAGACTGGGTGGACGCCACCAAGGACAGGCCCCGGGGAGGGGACCCCAGGGGACCCGCGCGGGCGCGCCGGGCTGGTCCCGACAGCGCGGGGTCTCCGCGCGCGCGGACTCGGCTGCACCGAAATCCCCAGCGAGGCGCCGCCGAGTCCCCGCGGTGCGGGCCGCGCGCCCCGCACTTGGCGTGAGCAGGGCACCGCAGGCACCTGTGAAAGCGCGTGCGTCCCCTGCAAACCCATTCTCGCCCTGACACTTCAAGGCTTTATATAGAAACAGGATTTTCTCGTCTTACACTAGCCGCTCCCGTGAGCGCTCCCCGGGCGCCCGCGCTCTGCTCCGCGGGCCGCGCGCCCCGGCCCCCTCCCCCAGCCACGCGGCCGCCGCCCCGCGGACGCGCCCCGGTGTCTCGGGCGCCGAGCGTCGTGAGGAGGTGAACGCGGGCTGCAGAGGAGGTTTCCGCGGGTGGGGGGGGGCGGGCGCACGGCGCAGGGCGCAGCCCGACTCGGGCTAGCCCGCGATCCCCGCGGAGGCCCGGGGAAGGCTGCCGGGAGCGGCGCGAGCCGGCCGCGGGCCGCGCGCGGAAGTGAAACCGAAGCTCCGAGGGGCGGCGGGGCCCCCGCGTCGCGCCGTCGCGCCGGGCACTGACCTGTGTGCGAAGCCATGGGCAGCGGCGACGGGAAGTACTTCCCGGGCTGGAAGTGCGCGGCCGGCTGCGCGGCGGGGCCGGCGGGGGCGAGGCGCGCGGCGGCCGCGGCGCTGCGGTGGCCCAGGCTCCCGCGCTCCGACAGCAGATGCGGCGGCGGCGCGAAGTCTCGGCCATCCATGCCGGGCCCCGGCCCCGGCCCCGGCCCCGCCGCCGCCTCCGGCAAGCAGCGCGGCCGGGGCCTGGGGGCGGCTCGGAGCGCGGGCGGCGCGCGGGCGGCGCGCGGGCGGCGGGGTCTGCGGTCACGGGCGGCGCGGGCGGCGGAGCCGGTCAGCACCCCGGCGGGCCGGGCTTCTCGGCGGGCGGCCGCGCTCCGAGCCGGCGGCCGCCGTGCAGGTCCATGGTCTGCGGAGGCAAGCAGAAGAGACTCGGTGACTCGGGGTTCCTCTGGCCCGGGGGTCCCCGCCCCCCCCGCGCCCACCGGACGGCGGGGCCGGGAGGGCTCCCTGCCGCACACGCTTACGCGCCGGGTCCCGGGAGCCGCCCTGCCCCCGGGTCCGCGCCACGCTCGGCCCGGCCGCGCGGCGCGCAGCGGCCCTTCCCGGTCCCGGAGTCCCCGCGGCGGAGGCGCCGCGGCGGAGAGGCTGCGGCTCCGCCGGGTGATAAAAACCCAAATCTGCGAAGCCATCACGCACACTCGCACGCGCGCACACTCACTCACACACACGCACACCCTCTCCCCTCCCCGCTGCCCGAAGGTGTCTCGCAGGAAAAAGCCCGGGGTCCACGCTCTGCCCCCCCCCGTCTTTCCGAGGTCCAATTTTTACTGCATTCCGCTTAACCGAATAACCATGCTAATTAAGCGAGTAATTTTATTGATTGTAACTCAAGAGTTTTTTCTTAAAATAACCTTCCTTTTCTCCTCTCTCCCATCCCCCCATGCGTCTCTCAGTCCATTCTTTTGAATGTCGTCCCCCGCCCGGCCCCGGCGGGACCGGCCCCCACCCCCGGCGCTATGCCACAACCCCACACTGGCGTCCCGGAGCCCCGGGCGCCCCTCCGCCGCCGCGGGCATCACCTGGGCCGCTACGCCGCAGTGCCCGGCCTGCCGTCCCGGAGCCCGGAGCTTCCTGGTGAGGCTGGAACAATCACCCCGCCCCCCAATCAAATTCGCCCAGGATCTTCCTCTGCGGATTGGGGGCTTTGGGGGAGGGGGCGCAGAGACTCAGAAATTGTTTGCTCTGGGCCTCCCAAACCGGCCACGCCGCGCCCCCTCCGCGCCTGCCCGGTCTCCAACCGCGGCTGGCCTCCGCGTGGCACCCAGGGCCACCCTGCTCAGCGCAGCCCTGCGTGCCTGGTCGCCCCGTCCCCTCCCCGGCAGGGCCGGCTGAAAATGACCCTCCTCTCCCGTCTTTTCTGCCCCCTCCCATCGCGAAATGTCTACTCCCGGGCGAAATCCGAGACAATTTCAAACTCTGAGAGGAGCAACCCAGCAAGCCACATAAACTGTACATCACCATGCACGTGCGACTCAAGTCTCTCGGCCCTGCTCCATTGCGAATACTTGTCTCGTGATTTCCGAAATACGCATTGTTTTAATGTTCGGTCTCAGCCCCAAGTCTCTCTGCTCCATTGCGAATACTTGTCTCGTGATTTCCGAAATACGCATTGTTTTAATGTTCGGTCTCAGCCCCAGAGAAAGGAGGTATCTTTAATTGTGATCTTTGCAGAAAATCAAAATCTTTTTTTTTTTAACTGCCATCCCTCCATGACAACAAAGCGATTAAGATGTTTTCTGTTTCCTAAATACCATTTTAAATTGCTATATTTTCTGCTCTGGGTTCTACACTGTCCTATTTGCACACTATTTTGTGTCTGATTTAATCTATAACCGAAAACATAATGTATTAAGTGAATACATATTTGCTCAGCTGATAAGCTTTTTTTAATATTTATTCGGAGAATTTTGCATTGTAAATAAACGGGACTACACAAAGACTTCTCTTTGTGTTCAAACTACATACAAAGGGGTTTGGGGCTCTCTACCCTCTGGGGAACTGCACTCTCCCCGGGTCCAACAAATAACTCGCCTCTCCACCGCGCGGGGCCTGCTCAGCCACCGCCGGGGCTCGGAAGGCGCAGGCAGGGCCGAGGCGCCACCGGCGCCGGGTCAGGGAGGGGCTGCCCGGCCCGCGAGGGCCCCGCGCGCCCCTGCCCGGCCGGCGCCTCTCCAACCCGGCGGGCGCTGAGCAGGACAAAGGGACAGGAGGAAGGGGAGGGAGGCCAGGAGCCCGCCGCTTCAAAGGCGCCGCGGCCCGGAGGGGTCGGAGGTGCGCGCCGCACGCGGCTTCGCGCCGGCCTCCCGGGAGCCGCGCGGGGCTTTTGTCCCCGGCGCCCTCCCCGGGAGCCGCGGCGGAGCGGGAGCGGTTCTCGGGACGCGGGCTGAGCTCCCGCCGCAGCCCCGCGCTCCACCCCGCGGGCCGCCCGAGCCTTTCCCTCCAGCACGCCGCACTTTCCGCGCAAACGGGGGGCGGCTCCGCCGCCGGGACCCGCCCGAGGGGACTTTCCTTTGTGTCCCGTCCTGCCCGGGAGCGGCCGCGCCGCGCGTCCGGGTCTGCTCGCGCCTGGGCCCGGGAAACCCGGCTCGGCCCGGAGCGAGCGGGGGCCGCGGCCTGGGGCTGGGGCGCAGCGGCCCGCCGAGCCCCGAGCCCCGAGGCCTCCCCTCCCGACCCCAGGACAGGACAGCACAGTGGACCCCGGGCCGGGTTGGACCCGGGAAACAGAAAGTTGCAGCGGGTGGGGAGCCCCGCGCCGCCGGAGGGTGGCCGGCTTGAACTGGTCTAAAGACCCCGAACCCTGCAAAGCCTCCCCGGGTCTGGGCGGGACCCCAGCGCCGCGGGTCTGCCCCGGGCTCGGCCAGCACGCTCCACCACCGGCTACTCAAGGTTTGCTTTGTTTTCGAATTCTGCATCTAAAAGCCGGGTCTGAAACTCCTTTGTCCCCCGGTGGGGGCCGAGCTTCGGGGTCCGCGGGCTCCCCGAGCCGAGTTTCCCGCGCGGGGGAGAGCAAAGGGGCCTGCAAGGCCAGGCCGCAGCCGGGGCGCCCCGGGCGCGAGCGACGGCTCCCGCGTCGCCGCACAACCCGCTCCCTGCGAAACCGCCCCCCCCACCCGGGAAGGACCGAGGATCCGCGGTGCGAGACCCCGCTCTCGGACAGGCGCCCGTGTCCGGGCCACGCCGCGCGGGTCGCGGCCCGAGCCCGCTTGCTGCCCAGAACCCACCGCGTGAAAACGCCCCACGACGCCCCCTCCTCCACCCTCACTCCCAGAAGAAAAAAAAAAAAAAAAGAAAGAAAGAAAGAAATGTTCCGAAAAGGATTAAGTCTGCGGGGAGGAGGCCCGAGCACCGGCCAGGACCCTCCCGTCCGCCGTCCTCGCACCGAGGCCCGGAGAGCCGCGGCCGTCCCCGTGCCGCGACCGGGCGGGGCCCATTCAAGACTACTGGGGGAGGGGAGCAGAATGGGGGAGCAAATAATCGGGGTTCGCTCGTGGTTTCTCCAGAGCTAGGCTCTCGCCGACTGCCCACTCGGGGCTACCCGCGGGGCTCTCGCTGAACGGAGCTTGGCGGTCTCTGTCCTGTCTCGATAATTTATTTTTAATGCAGGGTGTCGATCGAGACAACAAGCGCTCAGAGCAGAGCAAGGACGCATTACGGGGGGAATTTTAAACCGATCGATAAAATTTTTCAGAGAAGAAAAAAAAAAATACCGTGCTCATGGATCTAGAGTCCATCTTTAAAAAAAAGAAGCCTTTCAACATCATAACGGACTTTAAAAGGGAAGATCTATTATTCCTTAGCATCACAACCCTGAATTTCTTTTGCTTTAAAAAAAAATGTAAAATCCCCCAAAAGCCAAAATAAAATAATAAAATACAAAAAATAAAAATGAAAGCAATTTCAGTTACTTACTGGAGGCCGTGTCCTGGATACAATTGAATGCAATACAATTAAATCAGTAAATGTGACTTGGGTTTGTATTCCTATTGGTATTTTCAATGTGCTGACTGTGGCACTGTGAATGCACGGCTTCCGCAACAACGACTCTAGCGAGCCCATCCAGAGCGGCTCTCAAGCCTGCAGCCTGGCGCGGCGAGCCGCGGGCCCTGCATACTAATAAGCTCGTGCCGCTCAGCCCCGAGCAGGGCCGCGCGCTGATTGGCCGCGCGGCCCTCCGCGGCCCTGCGCTCGTGCCACTCATTCGGCGTAAACAGGCCTCCCAATAGGCTGGCGCCGGGCCAGGGAGCTGCCAATCAGGGAGCAGCAGGGCTACTACCGAGCCCGATGGCGCCTAATTCAAGCCTGGCGACTGCGCAGCTGCTCTGCGCAGATCCTCGCCGCTGAATGGGAATGCGGTGGCGCCGGGCGGGAGCGCAGCCCCGGCGACGGCGAGCGCGCTCCGCGTCCGCGGGTCTCCGCGTCCTCGGCTTTCCCCTTCATCCGTCAGCTCTCACGTGCGTCTCGCCTGCGGAATAAACAGTAGGGAGCTGCAAGCCCGTCCGGCCGCGGAGCCGGGTGCAGGGAGGCCCGACGTGGCGCACGGGCCGGTGGCCCCTCGGCGGACCGCAGCCGCGAGCACTCCGCGGCCGCCCGCCGGCCCGAGCGGCGAGGAGACGGGGCGTCCCCCAGCCACCCTCCGCTCTCCGTCTCCCCCTGCGCGCTCTGCAGCGCAGCCGCGACCGACGTGAAATCGAGGCTCTGTCGCTAAGATAAGGATTTACTCTTTCTTTTCCCCCGTCGGCTCCTAGATTCTTAAAAATATCTCCCCTTGGTAATTTTCGGGGGTTGGTTGTCATGGCGTGAGCCCCGCGTTGCGCGGCGCCTGTCCCCGCGTGTGCGCAGACGTCTCACGACAATGGAGACCAGCCTCTGAGCCGTTCTCTTCATCGTAAGGCATTCAAACCGCTTTTTAAAAATATTCCGCAAGCAAGTATGTCGGTTAGGGGTTGGTCGGCTACCCACATGCTATCTGCTCTCGGGAAGCACGGTGTCTGGGCGGCGATGGCTACGCCGAGCCCGCGCCTCCCTCCCGCGCGCGTCTGGGTATCTGAGGAGGCGCGGCACACCGCGGGACTCCGCGTTCCTCCGGCCTCTCTCCGGCGCGGACGCGAAGGAGTTAAATCCGAGGCCCGCGGTCTCCTCTCTCTCCCCGCCTCCCTCGCTTCTGCGGAACCGCCACGATTGGTTGGCACTCCGCCAGCGAGCTGTCCATCACCAAGTGTAAACAAGGCGCTGATTGGCTGTTATCCAGTCCGCACAGGGTCTCCTGAAAAAAGCAATTACTGGCTCCGCGGTTTCAAGGCTGCCCAAGGCCGCTTGATGAAAGGAGATAAACCGGGGACCGTTTCCAGGATCCCCGCGGGCCGACCCAGGCGGCTCCCGAGCCGAGGTGCGGCGGAGAGCCCGGGGATCAAAGGCGTCCGAAGAGAAAGGGGAAGCGGGCGCACTGCCGGGCCGGCCGGCCCCCTGCGGGCCGCGCTGACCCGGGGTGGGGGCGGCGGGCGGGGACGCCGGGATTCCCTCCCGCTGGGGCCGGGGCTCCTCGGCCGGGCCCGCTCAGGTAAGCCCGGGTCTCGGCGGGCGCGCGCCAGGGCTCGGGCCGGGGACCCCGCGCCGGGGGCCGGGGCCTGCGGGAGGCGCGGGCCCCGGAGATCCGTGAGCCACCGAGTGCGGCCGTCCGTGCGCGGCGGCGGCTCCCCGCTTCGCGCGAAGGCGCGGGAGCTTCCCGGCTCCGGAGACCCCGCCGCGGGCAGGGCGGCCCTTGCGAGCCGCGGGAGTCCCTGCGTGGTCTGGGATCGCGTTCCTCGTCGTCTCCCTTCGCCGGCCTGGGTTTCCGACCCAGGAACCCTCTGTCTCTCCGTCCGCATTCCCACCCCACGCCTCCCCAAAAGAGAAAGTTCGAGAAACACAACCGGACCCCACGGAGGCAGCGCCGCGCGGGGCCCCGGAGCTGCTGCACGCTCGCTGGACCCGAGGCCGGCGGGGGAGGGGGCGCGCAGCCGCCACCCTCCGGGTCGCCCGCGCCCCGGATCCCGCCCTGCTCGGCGGCGAGGCCGGCCGCAGGGAGCCCGGAGGCAGCTCCGACCCTGGGCTCGGCGCGAGGATCTGCCCCACCCCGCCCCACCGCGGTCTCCAGCCGCAGCCCTCCGGGTGGCACCCCGAGAGGCCCCGGGTTGTGAACGGCCTGGGCTCCGCTGTCTGGAGAGCCCCACCTCTGCGGCCTCTCTAACCCCGGCGTGCATTTGAGCCTAGTGGCCTCTCTCCTCCTCTCGGAACTGCTTCAAAATCGTTGTCACAGCTCGTAGCGCGCCTCTGGATGCGGCCAGCGGCTGGCAGCCGCCCAGCGCGGGCGCACAGCCCCCGGCAGCTCCCGTGTTCCTCTCGCGGGGCTCGGGCTCCCGGGCGGGCCGGGCATGTTTGGCTGGGCTCGCTATCTGCTCGGAGCAAGCCATCCTGACTTCCTACTTGACTTCCTGCTGTCCGAAACTAAAAAATGTTTTTAATTTTAGAAAGACATGGTGTGGCGTTGAGGCCCTTCCAGAGAGAAAGGACCAGGGAGGGTTAGAGAGAGGAGAGGTCAGTTTCTGCCCTGGAGCGTCTGAATCTCTGCGGTCACCTGAAGTTTTAAAAAATGGTAGGTTATTGACGCTGCGGCCACAGACGGACAGTGGCGAGCCCAGGACACAAGGGCCTCTGGGTGCATGGGCCACCTCCACAGCCTGGCAGATGACCTTCAGGGTTTTCTGCAGTCCAGGGATCCCTACGTAGCCGGCTCCTCACACACCGCACCTCACCAAGCACACATCAGGAGGTGTGTGCTCTGTCCACATCATCCGTGCGTATACACACAAGGTGGGCATCACACTAAACACATTCATACCTACACAAAAAAGCAGGCCAAGACACCACCGAGCCTGACCACCCTGGAGCCCATTACTCCCATGGCGGAGGGGGGAGAAGGGATTCCTGCAAGCCTTCTGCTGACTTCACACTCACGCGGTGAGTACAGGCAGGCCAGAAGCACGGCGTGCAGGACACACAAAAATAAGTGTGATTTTAAAAGACACTCCGAAGCTCACGCACGGCACACGGACACATGTAACACATGTGCGAGCTCTCTGCATTACGACTGGCTGCACTGTAGCTGAGAAGCCCAGTACCCACAAGCCCTGGCACCTCCTCCAGCATTCCCCACTACCCCTAGAAGGCTGAGGACTGAAATCAGACCTAGGCCTCCCAGCTCCCAAATGACCGAGAGCCTACTGTGTGAACTCATTGAATAAATAATCACTTTTTAATACAAGGGGGTGGGGTGCAACTCGAGTTACATAAAATTGTGAATTAGTCGCTGTTCCAAATAAATGCCTGCTTGGGCCAGGGAGCAGTGGCGCTGCTCTGCAGGGTAATTGTGTGTTGGGTGTCTCTCCATTGTTCCCTGGGCCATTAGTCAAAGGGCAAATTAGAAACAATTTCTTGATGACAAAAAAATTGACTCTTAATTCTTCCCACCAGAAGCAAAAGGGACAGGTCCAGAGGCCAAGCCTAAGTAAGGCTGGAGCTTAGGACCTGCAGACCAGGGTCCAGAGGGGCAGGGGACCCAGAGGGAGAGGGAGTCCGGAGCTGGGTTTGTACCTGCACGGTACAGTGACGTGCAGGTTGGACTCAGGCTGAGGAAGGATGGAACAGCAGGGCCCAGTGGGGACTGATGGTCTGTGGGATGACGGCAGAACTCCATCCTCAGTCTGGAATCAGGGTTTGAAAGGATAGCAGGGGCTTTAGGGTATTACACCCTTCTCAAAAGGGGTAAAATTCAAAAGCCACCCCTGGTACAGGCCTGGTTGGAAGAGGAGGTCCTGGATTCCCAGAAGGACGCTCTGTCGTTGTGGGGTCTTGCTGAAGCACTATTGAAGCCCTAGAAGGGCTACTGCGGCAAGGTCTGAGTGTGGGTGTTCCTAACCGCAGGGCCTTCTACCTGGATCCCCAAAAGGAACCTGCTTGGCGCTTGCTCTATGCCTGGGAATGTGGGCAGTCTTTTCTTTGCTAGGTCTTCCGTCTTTGAGGCTTAAGGTTTGTGTATACACTTGATTGGAAAGGGAGAGGAGAGTGAGGGATCCCCAATCCCAAGGTAAACGGGCTTCTCCCCAAAAGAACAGAACTTTGAAACACAGCCCATTTATTTAGCTGGGCACAAGGTAAGAGCAGGCAGGAGGTGTTGTGCTGCTCTCTGGGGGCACCTCAGCCCTCAGCTCCTGCCCACTCTCAACTGGAGTCTAGGCTGAGGCCCAGGTAGGGGGCAGAACGCAGAAGCAGAAAAGGAAGGGTTGCAGGAGCCCAGTGTGCCTGTCTTCTCCACACACCTCTGGAGGCCTGGCTTGCCCTGAGCCAACATCCTTCCCAAGGCATTTCCCCAACACAGCTCCAAACCAAGCCAGGAGCTTTGCTAAGCTGATGCTGGCTCAAGCCAGAGGGACCTCTGTAAGAGGTACAGGTTTTCCCTTCAATACCGGACAGAAGGACGGATCTTAAAACTTGCTTTCTAAGTTTTAAAAAAGCAAGGAGAGAAGCCCAGGACCACTTTGAAGTCAGATAAACAGCTTCCCCAGCCGCTGCTGCTTCCTCCCGTGGAGGTTTAAATTCTGTTGTTGATGATTTCCTCCAACCAGGTCAGGAGGCTGCCCGCCCCCTCCCCACACAGGAAAGGTGCTTGTTAAACACAGTCGTAATTTGTGGCTAAATATAACTCAGTGTGTTCGCACGGAAAGCATAATTCAGAGGGCTCATTGCATGAGGTTATCAGTGAGGAGACCCATCTGGGTTAAATTAAAGTGATTTTCATAAAGGGCAGACGCATCCATCGCTGGGCCTCTCCCTGCCCTTCTACTGGTGACAGTGTGATATTAGTACTAGGGGGATCAGAGAAGGTGGGAAATCCCTGCACCCCAGGGCTGCAGAGACAGCTTCCTGGGCCCGAACTCGGTCCCGCTCCCCTGTTACAGGTTTCTTCATCTAAGGCTGGGTGTCATTCAGCTTCTGCTAAGCCTGGGAAGGTTCTGGAGGAACAGGGGATGGGAAATAGCTTTGGAGGTCTGCCTAAAGAGGGAGTGGTTGATTTTCCTGTTAGGCTGACCCAGAGAGCCCTAAGTCTCGGCAGTGAGGAAGTACCCCCTGTACTGGCTCTCCCCTCCATGGGTGGAGGAGCCCTGGAGAGAAAGCCCTCATCATCAGAGAAACCAGAAGATAGGTCAGGATGGCTGAGAGACTGAAGCGACTCTGCTGGTAGGCCTGTGTGTTCCTTCTAGGTATCTCCCCAAAGTGGAGCTGACTTCAGTCCCTCCAGGACACCACTGTTGGCTTCACCAGGCCAGGCTTTGAGGGACTTACAGTAGCTGCAGGATTAGAGACCTCAGCTGTGTGCAAGTGTGTTGTAACAGGCCGAACAGGGTATGTCTGGACAGGGTCTCTGGAGCCAGATTTCTGCTGCCTGGTCTCACAGTGGCAGGTAAACCAGAGGAGGCTCCAGGATGCAGGCTGGGTGTTAGGAATCTCGCAGCCCCAGCTCTTCTGGCTCCTCCTCACCCCCTCCCAGCCTTGCTCCTCCTCACCCCTATCACACCCCCCCCAGCCTTGCTCCTCCTCACCCCTATCACACCCCCCCCACCCAGCCTTCCTACCAGGCCATCTCCCACTCTGTTCCTTTCAAGCCCCCATAGTGGGAAAAGCCTAGCTTTGGCCAGATTTCTCCACCACCATTTCTGCGCCACAGGACACACCTGTCCTGTTGTAGTTCTGGAGCTCTGCCTCCCTCTACCCCCAGCTCTCTGGTGATACCCAGAGAGTATACCCAAGCCTATGATCTGACACCCAGCAGAAGACCCCTTTCCTGGGAAGAAACCAGTACAATGAGACTCTTACTTTGCACCTTCTCCTAATTTCTGGGGAGATTTGAGCCCTTGGCCCGGTTACCTGCAGTGTTTATAAACCAAATAAAATTTCCTTCACAGTTCCCACTGAGCAGCAGGGCCTGTGGCAGAGCTCTGTCTGGGCGAGCCTGGAGGCCGCTGGACCACCTGACTGCGGGCTCCTGGCTGGAGAGCCGCATGGCCCCGGCCTCTTTTGTTAACAGGACAGCTGATCCATTAAATTAAAAACCAGTCAATAGATCCATTTTTTCCTGACCTGTGCAAATACATATCCCACCCTAATTCTCAGGCATCAATACCAACCGAGGTGCTAACTGCCCGACCAAGGGAGGCTGCCACAAGTGGTCCCCGATGGAGACTCCCAGGATAACCCTCGCCAGAAGCCGGGATGGCCAGAGGACCCTGCGGGGGGCCGGCCCTGAGCTCCCCAGCTCCCCACCCTCTTTCCAGCATGCTCCGGGCCGACACATGCCCTTCCCTGCATCTCCCTGGAGCCGTCCCCTGTGGCGCGGGACCCCAGCGGAAGGGAAGGCCGCGGGCTGCCTCCCCGTGCGCTGGAAGCGGTGCCACGACTGGGGGCGCAGAGTAGCTGCCTTCCCACCGGGGTTTAAGAAGCAGGATTTTCAGATGCAAACACAAAAAAGCCTCCAGAGGTGGGCGGTAAAAAAAAAAAAAAAAAAAAAAATCAAAGCCTGTACATCCGAGCTAGACTGAACCCGTCTCCCGGTGCCGCGCGGGGCTGGCGGCGGGGCCGCTGGGTGCCCGCTCCGCTTCCCGCGTCCGGAGAAGGCCGGCGGTCCCACCTGCCGCGCGCCCGTCCCCGAGGAGGGGTGCCCGGAGGCTCCTACGCGCGGATTTATGGCCCGGGTGACTGCTTTCCGCTCCCACAATGGGGCTTGTGACATTAAACAGAAAATTGATGAGAGGGGAGCGAAATCTAATCTTTCTCCTCCACGCCGCTCTCGCGCTTCTGGGGCGGGGGCTGGGGCGGCGGGAGCACCGGCTCCGGGCTTGGAGCCCAGGCTCTCCACCTGGCTTCCTGCGCCCGCAGGCGGGGGCATCGCGACCCTTGCGGCGCGTTTCGGGTGCAATGCTCTCCGAGGCTCCAGGCCCCCGTTGTCTCTCCGGTGCCCCCCCAAACCCCGGCTCCCAGGAGCACCCCGTCCAGAGCAGGCACCCCGCCCCGCCGACTCCCCTCGCCGCCTGCTGCACGGCTCCCCCGGGGCGCACCGGGCGCCTCCTGGCACAGAACTGTGCGCCGGGTCCTTAAAGGAGCCGCTCTTACTCCAGCCTTTGTCAGAGCATCGAGGGGAAGGTCACTCCGAGAGGATGCCAGCACAATGCCCTCGGGGTCCCGGCGGGGAAACCAGGCCCGGCGGCCCTGGGCCCGGGTGACCTAGCCGCTCCGGCTAGCCGTGGCCACCTGGCTTGTGCTGGCACAGCTGGCCGGCCGAGGACTGAGCTGTCAGCGAGCGTGCCCCTGCTCTAGGGGATAAGGCTGGAGCCGCTCATGTCTTGCTTGCCTCCCTAACCTATGTGAAACTTGTGTCAGATTGTCCCGCTACCAACCTCTAGACTTCTCAGGACCCACCCAGGGAGTGGGTGATGCCCAGTTTACAGTCGCCAAGTTAAGGCAGTTTGACAAGTAACTTGTCTTCACCGGTTCTGCCACAAAACGAGAAGGGTTAGCTGCCCTTTGGGTCCTGACACAGAGTTCCGGCTTTGGCCTTGAAAGCCAGGGACAGAAATGTGTTCTGGCCCACCGAACGCAAAGAAGAGTGTACTAGAATTCCATCCTTCCGGTCAGTCCCTCTGCGACTGCACCCTGACTCAGTCACTGGGATAAAGCCTAGCAGGGAAGGTCTCCTCTGAGTCTGGAGGAATCCCTCATGTACAGCAGGAATCTGGAAGCCAGATTCCAAAGGGTCAGGTTGGCCTGAGACCAGGTTACATTTAACAGGCTGGAAGTGAACCTCTACTCTTAGGTTCAAAAATCGGTTGTAAAAATGCAAGCAGCTTCCCGCTGTGGACAGGAGGAGCCAACCACAGCTGCTGCACCGTTCAGGCAGAACGCGCGCGCACACACACACACACACACACACACACACACACACACACGCGCGCCCATTCCCAGCCAGTCCCCTTGTGAATTTCCCTGAGTGTCTGCAGCTGAGCCTGGCCCCGAGGGTGGGGGCTCCCAGGATGTCTGACCCAGTGCTTCTGAAGTCAGGCCCTCTGGGGGAGGGGATGCAGCTGGAGACAGCAGAGAATGGGGTCCTTGTGCTACTGTCATCAGGCCCAGGGCTTCCATGAACACGGCTTTGTCTGGACCCACACCCCGTGGTGACCACGGGACCAGAGGATCAGTGGGCCTCAGAACAAGAACTGCTTGCTTTTTGGCTTTTTGGCCTTGGTTAACTCTTAAACAGACATTGGATGCACAGTCTCCCAGGCCATGTGCCTGGGGGCAGGCAGGAGAGTAAAATCCAGCTTGCGGTCCAAGGTCGGAAACAGCTTCGTTCAAGTCGGGGTCTCTGTTAAAATGACTGCCGCCAATGGTGGAGGTGAAAAGTCACCCAGCGAAGGATCTGCCGCCCAGCGACAGTTCCCAGACCAGGCTGGCTGGGGCATGGAGCAGGCAAGCCTCCTGAGAACCCCAGGTCATCCAGAGAAAGAGGCCCCCACTCCAGGCATTGAGCAGCCAGGCCCAGAGTCAGTCCTGATGAAGAGCCCGCCTACAGAGGGCTTTGCGTGGCTCCAGAGCAAGTGGGTTGTGGATCAGTCCCAGAGGGCTTCCTGGAAGAAGAGTGGGGGAGAGCCTTCGGAGGCCTGGTGATGAACGGCAACCGGGGGTCTGGCTTAGAAAGTGGGGTCCTCCCTGCATTGCTAGTGAAGGATTAGGGTGGTGGTGAGGACACTGGGACCCTGGGAACTGTAGTCAATGTCCCCTCCTCTGTCAACAGTCCGAGGGCCCTCAGAGCTACACCAGGGTAACAGGAGGATAGGTGAATTTTATTCTATTTATGATTTTTCACATTTCTCAAGTTTCTCTTGAGATGTATTCGTGTTTGTAGTCAGAAGCAACCAATCAACACAAACCCAGCAAACATGCAGGCCCAGAAGTCAGTGACTTGCTAGAGGTGGCCCTATGTTGACTGTACTGCTAGGGAGACCTTTGTTATTATCGTCTGCCTCCCCCGGCCCCCTGGATTCTACCAGCCTCATCTCTGCCCCAGCACACAGAGAAGGTTTGCAGGGGAATTGCAAAGCAACCCCTTTCCTACTCCCCCATGGTGTAGCTAGTGACAGACACTGTTTTCTGAGCAATGAGAGGCACCTCAGCCAGGCTGAGGTTCCTGAGCGTGAGAAATGCATGGCCCCTGCGGAGGACAAACAGTAACATGCAAACATTCATGTTGTGACCAAAAAGGTACCAGGTACCCACTATATTGTGAACTTATAGATCCTGGTCTTTCAGGTGGGGGCTGGCCGCCACCAGAGCTTCAGAGATGAGAAGCAATTCAGAGCCCTATCCTTGAAGATGGGACTAGTCAGCCAGTCCACGCTTGGAAACATGCAGGTTCAGCCACCAGATGCCGTGGACCTTGGCAAGGCTGGGGCCCTTCCAAGGCCTTTCACAGGTCCTTTCACCCTTGTGGTCATGCTGTGTCCTGCTCCCCTTTCTCATGCCTCATCAAGCCTGCCCCATGGCTACCGAATAGCTTGGCCCCACTGTTCCCCAGTGTGGCTGCCCTGCAGGATTTTTGTCAGGAAGTGGGTAGGAGGTGAGCTCCAGGAATCACTGACTCCGTGCTGGACCTCGGTGAGGCTTGAAGTGTAAGCAGAGCAGGCCAAAGACTCTAAAAAACTCCTGGAAGAGTAAGGAAGTTTGGAATCTAAGGAGCCAGCAAGGGGGGGGGGTGTGAGAGAAGACAGGGCCCACTGCCATGCTCTGCTGGCCAAGAGGAAGCGCCAGACACAGCAAGGCCTGGGACCACTGGAGGCTCAGACAGAAGGAAAGGAACCAAGGCTCAGACCTAGGCCACGTCTCTCTCACAAAGCCACCTAGGGAGGACACAGGAGGCCTGGACCGATATGAGCCCAGGCCATACCATCCTAGCCCTAAGAAGCCTGAGTAGTGAGGTTTGGGTTGCACCTGTGGAGCCCAGAAGGGCCTAGTGGCCACTGTCTCAGAATGACTGACATGGACTCAGGAAGTCCTAAGTATCCCAGAGGAGCGCATTGAGGATTGCCTTGGACAGAGCCCAACCTTGTGCCCCTTCATGTCACAAAGCATACCCCGGAATGCAAGTGGGGCTCACCACCTTTCTCGCTTGTGACAAGCTAAGGAGGGTATTAGAGAGGAGCTGAGCCCCAAGGGAACGTGTCCCACAGGGAAGGGGGAGGTTAAGTGTACCGCCCATGGTGATTCTGGCCTTTCCCTCTGACCAGACAATTCGTATGTAGTGAAGCAGGTGGCCTAGCCCCACCGGGCAGAGGGAGCAGGCCTGTCCCCGTGGGGGGGGGCAGAGGGAGCAGGCCTGTCCCCACAGTGGGCAGATGGAGCAGGCCTGTCCCCATGGGAGGGGCAGATGGGGGGGCAGAGGGAGCAGACCTGTTCCACCATGTCTTGGACTGACTTGACCACTCTCACACCTGTGACCTTGTCCCTCATCAGACAACCCAACCCCCCAGGCCACAACAGACATCCACAGACTTACTAGGCCACCTTGTCCCCAGAAGCAGGGGTTCTACAGAGGATAGCCCCCTCTTCCCTATCCCGCTCGGCGCTGTCTCCATTTCTCAAGCCCCTTGGTGAGCTGGCTGTCCTGTCCTGTTCCTGTGGTCACACAAGGTGGCTAGGCTATGACTTTCATGTGCACACAGCAGGCATAGATGCAAAGCCCAGGTCTGCAAGGCGTTGGCTGGGAGGACAGGTCTCTCCCCTCACCTCCCTGTCCAGGTCATTACAGAGAAGAGCTTCTCCACTGGGGTAAAGGAACACGGCAGACAAGCAGCCCTCGCTGTGTTGGGAAGCCCTGTGTGTCAGACCAACATGCTCTTTCTTGCCGTTTTTTTTCTTGGTAAGAACAACCGTCCTGCCAGGCGTGGTAGTGCACACTTTTAATCCCAGCACTCAGGAGTCAGAAGCAGGAGGATCTCTATGGGTTCAAGGCCAGCCTGGTCAATATAGCAAGTTCTACGACAGCCAGGGCTACATAGAAATCCTTGTCTTAAAACAAAAACAAAAAACAAACAAACAACAACAACAAAAACCCAAAACATCCTGCTTCCTTCTGGGTCAGGCCTTTGCCTCCTGTCCAGTCTTCTTCCCCTGACTTCTGGTGACTTGTCTGCAACTCTCAGACCCACCTTTTGGCGGGAACTCCTAGCCACAGGCAGCACCAGAAACACTCCAAGCCTGCACTTCTTTCCTATGTGGGGGGCCACTCCTGCCCAGGGACAAGAGAAAGGTGATTATTATTATTGTTGTTATTTTGAGGGAGTCTCGTGCTTTAACCCAGACCAGCCGTGATCCTGGCAACTCTCCTGCCTCTGCTAAATGCCCAAGAAGGTAGTCCAGCGCCGGGTATGCGAACACATGGCCATTGGTCGGGATTGGCTGGCCATCTCAAGTTGGAAAGGTTCCAGGTAGGTTGGGAAGCCCGGGGGGGCGGGTGTGTGTGTGCTCAGAATGATGAGCAGGGAGTACATGAACACTGGGGCCACAGGCATGTGCTTCAGGAGCCCCGCTGCAGCGGGGTTAACGGTTTGCCGCCCCTGCCAGGAAAAGGAGGAAAGAGAAAATCCCGGGTCAGAGTCCACTGGAACCTGAGCCCAACTCAGACTGCAAAGAGGGGCCTTTCCTTATGTATTGAGACAAATCAGGACTGGTGCTGAGGTCATTGTGACTTGGAAAATGTAAGAGAGAAGCAGACTTGAAGCCCTGAAGGCCCCGTGGGGTTGGGAGAGACAGGGTAAAGCAGTGTAGCCACAGGCTAAGGAATCTCTGGGGCCGCCAGCAGCTGGGAGCCGTGGGAAGGGGGGAAGGAGGGGTGGCGGTGAGTGGGGGTTCCTCTTGTTGTCTCAGGTACCTGTGGCCCCCAGGACTGGGGGCACGTAGCATACACCTTGTGTTACGTTGCCTGGGCTTTGTCGTACACCAGGCCACTGGCCCATGAAGCAGCTTGCCTGTGCTTGCACAGAAGGTGTGAATGTGTTTGCCTGCGAAGATGCAGACAGGCCTGCGACCAGGATGTAGGGATTCACCCTGTGGAGGCGTACCCTCCAGTGAGAAGCAGATGACAACAGGAAGGGGGGTGGGGGGTGGGCTTCCCTGGCAAGGTAAGCAGTTCGAAAGCGGGGCAGAAGCTAGCTGTCAGAGGCGCCTGGCACGGGGGCTGCGTCCTTCCGACATTTCTAAAGACCTGCTTTGGCTCCTTGGGTGAACGCTGCCTTTTCTATGGGAAACTGTCTTGAGAACAATTTGGGTGCTCGGTGGCTTCTCCGGGTGCCTCTACCTCCAGTCACCCACGAGGCAGGGCATTGCTTTTCTAGGCTGCAAAGAAGGCAGCAGCCTGAGGCTCGGCTCCAGAAGACAGATGGGTCTAGCCAGATTCTACTCGGCCTGTGCCCGTGTTGTCCCTGCTCTCTTGGATTACCACCTCTCAGATGGGCATGGTGGTATGCTCCCAGCACCTGAGAGGC
>JAMJFZ010001621.1:0-86897 GCA_026225945.1 Cricetomys ansorgei | reverse complement strand
ACTTAATTTTTTTTAAAGCAACTAATTCTGGTTGTTTCAATAAAGTGTGACAGACGTTTTAATGGAGAACAGATTATTCCAGCTGGTGTGGACGGCTTCTTTGTAGTATGTAGAACACCATTCAGTGCACAAAAGTCAAGAGCACGTGAAGGCCATGCCGCACCAGACCCGCTGCAGCAATTCACTTAGAGCTGAAGGGAGCCCCAGGGGTTTTCTCATTAACTGTCCTGTAACAGCGTGGTCAGAAGTACTGGGTCTTCTGTGGCCGATGGTCACCGTGCAGGACATCACCTGCTGATAAGGCTCCGAAATGAGTATATGCTGATATATATATTTCACTTGGTATCTTTTGGATCATTAAAAAAGATACTACTAACCTAATTTACTAAGCACATATTGAGTGTTTGAAATATCTAACCTAATTTACTAAGTACATAATAAGTATGTGAAATGTTTCTCCCACCTTCAACTCCAGCAGATGGAATATTGTAACACTTTTCATTCGTTACTTACGCAACAGAAACCTGTGAAATACCCTGTGTTCTGGGAGCGGGCCAGGCATGCAGTCTTACCCTCGGGGTTTACTTGGTTTCATGAGTAGGGCAAAAGTATTTCTATGTAGCAGTTTTCAGTGTTGGTTTTCAAGGTCTCTCTTAATATGTAAAATGAACAGAGGACTGCAATGTGGTCTGACTTGCTTAGAATGTGATGAACTAGCTCTCGTAATCCAGACTAACTTGTACCCTTTGCTGTGACAATGTGGATTTTATTTTGCTTTTACAGTTACTCTGATTTGCTGGCCCTAATTAGCAGTCCCTGCTCTTTCTCATACGAACTATGAAGACAAGAATTTCCAGTTAGCTCTGACATGAGGTGTTGATATTCTTAAACTAAAATTGGAACTCCTATTGTTATTTAAAATTTTTAATCTTTAAGATTGTGGTTGGTATCCTAATTTTTCTCTGAGAGTAGAATTCTCTTTGTGTTACTGACCTCCTGAGGTGTCAAAGTTCTCCTATATTTGTATTGACCTGCTATTCCCTCCCTCAGTCAAACACAGAATCATCAAGACTGCGAACTGCCAAACTTGCTGGTGATCCAAAGCGAACTCTAAGAGCCACTCTGGTTGACCAGGCTCTCCACACCCCAGGGTGCCTCTGCGTGATGCCACAAACCTAACCATGCACTCAACAGGGTCCCTCCTGCACAACGGGTAAGGTGTATGGATTTAGAAACGGAGCTTATGTCTACTCTGGAGACGAGCAGTCCCGGGTAACAGTAAGCTCCTACTCCAGGAGACCAGGAACGTTTCCCTTTATTTGTAGATCCTGTGAGGTCACCGTGTGCCCACCGCTGCACACAGAGTCTGAGGAGCTGGGCTCAAGCACGCTGTAAGGAGGTGGCTCGACTTCCATCTTGCTCAGTCCCTCAGCTGACGGCTCACTGGCTTTCTGGTCTCACTCTCACCGTTCAAGAGTGCTCTGTGGAGTTTGGTAGCTTCTCCCTCTGAATCCTCACTGCTTCACCTGTTAACTGGTGTGTTTCCACGAATTAAATGGTGTATGGTGTTTTTTTCAGTCACCAAACATATATGGCCATGTAACAACCTACGATTTCTCTCTATTCTCAACACACACTACAAATTTTCCCCTTCCCCCAACTCACAGTTTTTATAACCGAGACATTTACTTCTTGGATGATGAAAATTTTAAATGGATCAAAAAAAAAAAAAAAAGAAAAAGAAAAGAAATGAATTCCTTATTACCCTATTAGAGAATGCTCCCCGGAACTGGACACCTACTAAAAACCAGTAATGAACTACTGAACTATTGAGGTCCTGCCTAGAATTCTGAACAAGCTAAAAAAGAGAAAGTCAAACTTGTGGGCTAATATCTCTGTTAACGGCACTATGTATCGTGTCTGCATTTACAAATTCCTTACGCTTCTCACTTCCTTGGGGAAAGAGCAAGCAATCACCAAGTTCCTGACAGCAGTGAGGATCCCTGGGCTTCCTCAGAGCAGAGGCAACAGCAGGACAGTGGAGATGACTGTTTAACTATATGAGAAAGGACACTAGAAATTCTCAAGCACAGTATTTGCTGCTATTAAACTGTAAAGAAGTCAACAACCGTATAAACACTGTAAAACCTCCATTAGCTTTAGGTGCTTGCATTAGGGTTAGGAGCCTTATTGGCTCCTTTACTTAAGCTTCATTCTTCCCTGACCATTCCATTTAAAATTTAAGTCAGGCTTACAAACACAGACTGAACGCACTCAAACCCTATATACCCACGATTTCTCTTCCCTCTTGCTTCTCTCTGATGTATTAAAGGGCATGAACACATTTTGCTTAGTATCTGTTTGGAATCTGCCTTCCTGATTTCAGTAGAGATATCTTTATTTATGATCAAACATGATCATAAGTCATATGATCACATCTCAGCATCTAAAAAGTGTCTGTCCCATGGCATATCTTCAGCGAGCAACTGTCAAGTTGAATAATTCACTCAGGACCAAGACAAAGCTTAGAAATGGAGCAGTTTGAACCCAGACTGACTGTGACTCTACCATGTGCACTAAAGTCGCCTATGAATGTCTAATCACATCTGAGAGACAATGTTTCCTGGGTAAGAAAATGATGAAGAACATACATGGCATCAACCACAGTGAAAACAGAAATGGCTGCTGTTTTTGTGGGTGCCATCACGAAACACAGTCCCTCTTTAACGCTCAGTACCGGGCAGACGCTGGACATTGTTGGTCATGTGTACAGTCTAGGAGAACACAGGGATCTGAATGACGTGTCTGGGTTGATACTATTACATTATCTAAATGATACAAGACGGCAGCAGAGATTTTCCAAGCAACTTGCATAGATGATAGCACAGTTGCTCACTTCTCCCCCCGCCCACCGCAAGGCTATGCGCACAAAGTAGCAGGTGCCGCCCTGATCCAATACAGAATTCCCAGCCCACCCTTCCTTCCTCGCTTTCTAGTGTGGTGCCTGGCCTCACTAAGGATATAGGCTTAAGAATTGTAATTATGTTTGAGCTAACTCCATTAGGGTATCTAGTGCTACAGGACTGTCCTGGTCGCTAAATCTGACAGCCGGGGGGCCAATGCCGAAAACACTTTTCTGTGTTATTAGTGATTTGTGTGCTTTGAAACCAACCCCATGAAAGATATGGCATTGAAGCAACGTGACTGAGTTGACCCTCTAGGAATTTTGCCCAGTCTGGTGACTAGGGACTATTTCTGGTCAAGCTTAAAGTAGACTGAAAATACAGATGGATGGTTTAGGGATTTTATTTGAAGAGTTTTTAGCTTGCAAGAGTAAAATAATTGCATTTTTGGATGTATGACTATGACTTGCAAACAGATGTGATCTTTAAACCAGGAACGTGGCCAAGTCGGGAGACATTATCGCACTACGGATGTCTCTCTTTAGTGGGAGGATTTTAACTGAGGTGCTTTTCTGCATTTTGAATTGGAGTTACATAAGGTGGCCATAGAAATAAATATAACATTTATTTCACGTACGACCTGTTATGATGCATTTCAGAATTCATGATATAAAATCCAAACTGCCTACCATGAGGTCAAGGGGTATCCCAAAGTAGTCACCGGAACCGGTCCCTGCCCCTGGAGGCAGGAGGAGACACTTTGCTAACAGCGGCTCCACCTGTATCTGTATCTAGCCAAGCCCACACCCTGGTGGCCTTTCACCCAGGGACAAGGAGGACAAGAAGCAGAGTGACATAGAGGGAAACCTTTCAATATGTATGCATTTACTGAGACAGGGTTTCTCTATGTAGCCTTGCTCAGCCTGGAACTGCCCAATCACAGGTCACTGAGGGAAGTCAGGGCAGGACGCAAGCAGGAGGAGAGGCAGGAGCTCTGCAGGAGAGGTGCTGAGAGGCTGCTCTCAGTCTTACATTCTTATACCTCTTGGGACCCAGGGTGGTGCCACCAACAGTGGGCTGGCATGCCAACATCAGTCAACAACCAAAAAATTCCACACAGACTTGCCTACAGGACAATTTGATGCAGGAATTTTCTCAGTTGAAGTCCCCTCCCCCAAAATAACTCCACTTGTGCCAAGTTGATAAAAACTAACCAGCACGGCCTGTAACAGGGTGACAATGCTCCTACTAGACATCACAGACTAACAAACAAAAAGTCCAGTGCCAGGAATAGGTGACCTCTCTGGAAATCATAGTCAGTGAGGTCCCACAGTCCCCCAAACATGACAGGTTATTCCCTATGCTGCTGTTTACCATTGCTGAAGATACTGCATACTTAAAGACATGAAGAAATCAAGAAACCAAATCATCATCGAGAAACTTCACCCTAATGGCTAGCACAAGGGCTAGCAGATGCTACATACACTACCAGAGATAAATTGTAATCATCAATCTTAACTAGCCGTGAACCCTGCAAGCTGCAGTAATAACTAACCAGGAAAGATGTGCCTGCTGGTTTAACAGTGGTACAAACATCAGGGGAGCAACCAACCACTTTCAAATGGAATTTAAGCCCGGCTCCACAAGATAAAACCCAAACCAGGACCCAATACTGAGAAAAGGACCTGTGGCTGGATGGATCATAACCCTTAGGGGAGAACCTACTACTGTTACTCTGCTAAATGGACACAGCATTAAATCACCTCTTAATGACTTAGCATTACACCCAAAGGTCTGTACACCTCATGACCATCAGAGTAGCTTCGGTTTGCAGTCGACTGAGATTAACACAGAGACCCACAACCGTTCAAGGTGCCAAGAGCAATAAACTATGGAACACTCCGGTCCTAAATGGAGCATTGTAGTCTCAAGTCCTGCCCCTCGAGACTTAGGGATCACTGAGGAAGAAGAGGAGGAGACAGTGGAATGGCTGCATGGAAGCAGTGTCTTCCGGATGTAGCAAAGCAGCCGCACACGTGAACAGTTATGACAGCACGCACAACACCGAGAGAAGGTGGGAATGGAAACCACGACGAGCAGGGGAAGTATTGGCAAATCGCAACTGCTGGGACAGGGCGGTTTCTCTTCTTTAAGAGTGTTGCCCCTGGTCAGTTGACATCCTTCAGTTGAAGGCCACACATCCACATGCGGGCAGCATAAACGAAACTGAACGGGTTTCAGCAAACAAAAAGAGGACTCGAAGGAGAGAGGTGTGGGAGGGGTGCAGGTCTGGGAGGAGCTGGGGAGGGGCCAATCTGATGAAAACACGCTGTATACATTTCTCAAGGTACTACAATAAAAATGAACACTTAAAATACACTTTTTGTATCGTGTCTCCCGTGAGCACGAAGGAATGGGAGCGTACATTTGTGCACGAAGGAATGGGAGCGTACATTTGTGTGTGTCTGTGTGTAGATGCCGGGGTAGACATTGGCTATCTTCCTTGATCACCCACCACCATGTTTTGAGACACTCACTAAATCTGGATCTCACTGATTGGCTGCACTGGCTAGTGCTGGGGATCCACCCTGACTCAGCCCCCGACCCTGTCCTCAACACGGTTACAACAGTGCGTTTATACTGATTTTATGTAGGTGCTGGAGATCAGTACTCAGGTCCTCCTGCTGTGTGGCAGGAACCTCTGTCCACCGAACCATTTCACCAGCCCCATTGTTAATATTTTGAAATTAATCTTGTTAAAAATCTAGGCACATTTATACCTTGATCTATATTCCTTTCCCTTATAATTAGGTACTTTAAAATGACATGTTCAAGTCTTTTTCTTACATTACACCTTCAACCTAGCTCACCGTTTCTCTCAGAACTGCCTGTATCGTTCAAGTTGAAGATACAAATGGACCACGTCTTCAACTTTTATTTATTTATTTATTTATTTATTTATTTATTTATTTATTTATTTATTTATTTATTTTCAAGACAGGGTTTCTCTGTGTCACTCTGGCTGTCCTGGAACTCACTCTGTAGACCAGGCTGGCCTCGAACTCACAGAGATCTGCTTGTCTCTGCGTCCCGAGTGCTGGGATTAAAGGCAAATGCCACCACTGCCCGGGCACATCTTCAACTTTAAGTGGAATGTCTAGTTTCTGTTTCTCTACAGTTCGTCTATCTTAGGGCCGTGTCTGTTACTTATCTATAGAAGAAGACAATTTATCACAACGTGTGGAATCCTGATTATACACGTTTCTCAGTTCACGGGGATTTTGAATTAATTCAAGTGCCATACACATTGAAACAATCATCTCTTAAATACAATATAATTCAGTGTTTATTTTTTCTATTTCTTATAGTCTGATAAATATTAGCTTGGCTCCGAAGCACAGATCCTGTCTCAGCTAGGGTCACAGTTGCTGATGAAGCACCATGACCAAAGCAACTTGGGAAAGAAATGGTTTGCTTCACTCACAGCTGCATATAAAAACTCAGTATCAAAAGCCATGAGAGCAGGAACTCAAGCGGGGCAGGAACCTGGAGGCAGGAGCTGATGCAGAGGCCATGGAGGGGTGCTGCTCACTGGCTTGCTTCTCATGGCTTAATCATCCTGCTTACTTTTAAAACCCAGGACCACCAGCCCAGGGATGGCACCACCAACAATGGCTGGGCCCCATCAATCACTAATTAAGAAAATGTTTATAGCCAGATCTTATTGAGGAATTTTTTCAATTGAGGTTCCCTGGTTTCTGATGTTGCTAACTTGTGTCAAATTGACATAAATCTAGCCAGTACAGATTCTTTGTGTCAGGAACATCACAAGATAAAAATAATTAACTCGATGAAATATATGTTGCAAAGCCTCCTAATTTGATACGCATTTCTGTTTTCAGTGCAGTCTTACTTCTCTTTTGCTTCAGTGTGAAAAACTGGCTTTGGTGAAGAATTCTATATATTATGTCCCATCAATCATCAGATAGTCAGAAACTGCCACAGTACAAGTTGGGTTGCTAAGGTTGCAAATACCAACAGGATAGAATGATTGTCTTCCAGATTTATATTCTACGTGTAAGATTGAGATTTAAAGCCCAAATATCAATGTAGAGAAGAGTAGTTTAAGGACTTGTCAAGCAAGCCTCAGTGACAACCAGGCAGGGGACCAGGACCTGTGGATTTGAGCAGCTATAGTTTGAGGACTGAGTGATAATCTCGTTCAGAATCATTTATCTCACAATCCTCAGTCTCGTGAGACTAAGTGACCGTGTTACTTCTCCTTGCGATTACTTGAATATCATGAATTCTCTACATCTTGCTTTGCCCTCCTCTTCAAGTATCTCAAACCTTCTCTGAATCCTATGAATCTTCACTTACCCTGCCTTTCTCTTCCCGTTCCTCACCCTACACACAGGAAGTACGTTTCTGTTTCCACGCATTAGAAAAGGTTCATGATGTCAGCACGTAACACACAACTACGTTTGCATCAATGACTTATTCGATGTAAACTTTTGGATACGGACGGCACCAGGATGTGCGGTGCCCCAACGATTAATGATTAAACTGACCCAATGTGGTGGATGTTTTAGGCTTTTTAATTAATGTATCATGGACAATTTGAAAGCCAGTGAGGCTAAATAAATCCATGAATTATTGGAAGATGAGTAATTTTTGCAGATGTTACTGAAATATTTCCAAAGTTTTAACTGGTTTTGTTTGCTTTCATCCACTATTGCTTTGCTCCAGTGATAAAGCAACGGAGACAGCATAAACGATCACTCCACGGGTCGACGCCACAGTTCCCCGACATGATCCCTCTGCTAGCCGATGCCACGGCCACCTGCAGAGGTGCAGATGCATTCCCCGACATGATCCCTCCGCTAACCGATGCCACGGCCACCTGCAGAGGTGCGGATGCATTCCCCGACAGGATCCCTCTGCTAGCCGATGCCACGGCCACCCACAGAGGCGCGGATGCATTCCCTGACCCTGATCACTCTGCTAACCGATGCCATGGTCACCCACAGAGGTGTGGATGCATTCCCTGAGCCTCTTTAACAAACAGTTATAACCTTCTTTCCAAGTTCACTGCATAGTTGCTTCAAAAAGGTAAGATGATTAACGAAGCCAACTTAATTTAAATGTTTTGGCCTCAAAAAGTGAATCAAATCCATATTTTAATTCAAGTCAGAAGTTACTTTGAGCTTACCACTCTAAGTAGCATGTGCCAGAGGCGTTAGAAAACACACTGGACGGCAGTGCCTACATGCTGCGGCAATCCTCCTGCTAATACTTCTGCTTGAACTTCAGTAACAGTTGTGGCGATTACTGCATCCTGCTGACTTAAAACATCTAATCGGGAATGGTGCAAAAATACCCTCAGAGAGTAATGCACCAGACTTGGCAAGACCTTCTCTAGTGGGAGAGAGGGAGAAGATCACGTATAAAGCCATGGCAAACACGGCTTTCTTCACTTACCAGACACATCCTAGTGCCTTCAAAGGAACAGTATTTAGAGGGGAAGCTAGAATTCTTTTGAATTTTCAGATGTATCTTGCATTATTGACCTTACAGCATTCTGTTAATGTGATAATTCTCCTCTTTGGAGATAATTCTGCTTTTAGAAAGGACTAAATCTTCCCAAGAAGCCTGAGCGCAGGCTCCAGTTTTCTCAGGAACAAGTGAGTCACAGAGCCCATGAGGAACCTGTGAAAGGCTGAGGGCCCAAAGAGCTCTGTTTATCTCCTGTGATCTACTAAAATAAATAAGAATCTTGAGGACACAAGACTCACATCGCAGAAACACAGCTTTCCTCCAGAAGCTGTATTTTCTTCCCAATATTTCCTCTTTCAATACTGTGACTGGTTTGAATGATTTAATAAAAAAATTATTGCATATATAACTTAATAATGTCAGAAAGAAAGAGATTCATAACATAAATTAATAAACATGAACCCATCAAGAGATATCATTACCCAACTGACAAATTTAAACTAGTGAAGCACATTTGCAAAGTGTTCAAGAGAATGACCCTAATGTGGTCTCACATACAGGGAAGCTGTTCGTTTCTGCTATGTAAGGAACATCGGAAATGTACATACATTTGAGCTAATGATTCCACTGCTCAAATTCTAGGTTAGTTAAATAGTGATTGACAGACTTATTAATCCCAACTGAAGTGTCATTTATTATAGTGAAAAATCTGAAGGTAATTTGGCTAAACAAACTGGAGTATCAAATATATAAAATGACTTTTAAGATATTTCTGCAGAATTTTAAGAACAATAGAAAGTGTCAGAAAGCTAATTATACAAAAAGAGAGAATGGTACATTTTTGTATATGCATATAAAACGTATAAACTTATATATAAAAGTAAGATTTGGGATGATGCTTACTGAGTTACAGGAAACAATGGGAGGGAATAAAGTCCCATGATGTTCAAAAGAAAGAAATCACTGTAAAGAATAACACCACTTACATGTCTATGTCGTCTCTGTCTACATCTAAACCTGTATTTTTACGTTTGGAGAAAGGTTCTCCACTAGAACATGAATTTAAATTCATATTAATTTCTATTTTTTCAACTCTCTGTAAGGGGGAAAATAATATTACCAACTATTTTTAATGCCTCTGACTTATTGGCACATTTACCATAGAATGTATAATTTGGGAAAATAAAAAGAACAGAATAATAAATGAATAATTTTTGAGATTGTGGGAAAGTGGCAAATCTGTGCCATTGTTTATGTGTTTAAAACGCACATGACACTACAAGGTCAAAATAGGTCAGATCAGTACTTGGCTGAGATAAAGCGATACCCAGGACAGGGCTGCAACAGAAGTAACTGCAGCTGGTCAGGGTAACTGGCCGCACTCAGTAGACCTGGAGATTCAGAAATTACTAGAATAACAAGAGAACGAAACACTGGCAGCCTCCTCTGAGACAGAGACAAGACTGCTGGCTTCAGAGGTAGAGACAGCCCTTATCTCTACCAGGGGCCATTAAAGCAGTCCACAGGGCAACTGGAAAAGTCTGATTTTCCTTGTTCTCGTCAGAAGTGAGCCGGTGCTGAAAGCTCAGCCGATTCCAAACTGACTTGAAGTGTGCGCATCAAACCACTCGGGCTGTCAGATCTACCTGGGCTACGAGTGAGAATGTAGTGATGAAGCTTGCCATCTGGTGGTCAGTGATGCCAGCAGGCTGTCTTCACATATGTTAAGTTTGAATTCTGCAGTGTGTTTAAACTATAAAGTCAGCATAACTATTAGATAAATTCCTGGGTAAAGTTGAAGCAAAAGAATAGCACAGTGTGATTGGGTCCAGCTGAGCAGTGCTCCCCGAGGACTCCCGGCTGAGCAGTGCTCCCCAAGGATGTCCAGCTGAACAGTGCTCCCCGAGGACTCCCGGCTGAGCAGTGCTCCCCGAGGACTCCCGGCTGAGCAGTGCTCCCCAAGGACGCCCAGTGGCCACCCTGGGACCTACCTATCTCATGTGGCCAAAGCAGTTTTGCAAACGTGATGATGAAGGGTCCGAAAATGGGATGATCTTCCTGGATTTTCAGGATGGGCCCAAAATGTAATCACTGTGTCCTTTAAGACAGCGGCAAAGCAAGATGTGCTGCAGTTCAATGTTGCCCGACTATCTTCCATTATTTACCCGTGAACTGTAAGGAGGCCTTTCTGGCAGAACGCTCTGTGGACCAGTCCTCATGCCGTAGGATACCGTTTCTCTCCTCTTTTTTTTTTTTTTTTTTCAAATTTAAAAATCTTTCTTTTCACTCTAAATGAAAACTGGCTGCAATCTGTCTTCGATGAACTTGTACATTTGTGCTAGTGCTGGTTCTACTGCACTGTTTCCAGAAAGATAATCTATCGTTCCATCGATACAAAGCACTTCATCCTTTTCTCACTGACAAATGGTTTCCATACACTTGATATGAGACCTAAGTGCTAGAAATTGGACAGTGGGCCAACAAGAACAAACAGAGGAATTGGTGAAGGACCAAGACGACATGAAATTACAGATCGGGAGGAAGAGAGGGTGCCCAAACTACACATCCAAACACAACAGACATCCTTCCCTCAGTCTTGTTTCTGACCTTTAACAGTCTGTAAGTGACTCAATCTTAGTACTTCTTATTACTAAGTACATCTTAGTACTCCCTGCCCCTGGAGTGATGGCTAACCTTCAGTATCAACGCAATTGGATTTGGAGTCACTTGGGAGACCGGAGCACAGCCCTAGGTGTCTTTCTCTAAGAGGGCTAAGTGAGCAGACAAGAGCCACCCTGAATGTGGGCGGCACCGTCCCATCGGGTGTGGGACAGAATAAAACAGGGAGAAGCAGGAAGCAGCCAAAGCACCAGTGTCCACCTCTCTGCATCCGATCTGCTGAGACGTCAGCTGGGACCCTGGGTTCCTGACACTATGGCCCGGAGCTGGCCTCACTGTCCTGTCTTCCCCACTACAACAGACTCTGCCTTCGAACTGTGAGTCGAAGTGAGTCCTGCATTCCCCACACTGCTCCTTGTCAACCACGTGGCTACCCTGAGGAGAAAAGTAACCCTGGCAACACCGTCTTGTGCATCTGCTAAGGAGCTCTGATCACCGCTGCCTTTCAACTTCTTTTGGAAATAAGTCTCCATTTCTTAGCAATTACTCTATAATTTGTTTTAGTGTCGTGGCCCCAAACTGTTTTTATAATCCTAATAGCATATGCATATCCGCGTGGAAGGCCTTAGTTCTCTTTTCTTGGAAATCCTGACTGTGAGTAAGTTGTAGGAGATACCGCCCTGCGTTTCAGCCGCACTCGGCGGCTCACGCCCTCCAGGACCCTTCTTTTTGTGATTTGAGCCAATAAACCTTCACATTAGGAGCAAAAGAAAACACAGACAAGAAAACGTCGTCAACAACAAGAAGTGACCCGTGGTGGGTTTACAATTGTGTCCACACTGGGGTGTGTGTACAGTAGCTCCCAGAAGTCCCAGCAGACACAGCCATAAAGACAAGCCACACATGGCGAAACAGCCGCACTTAACCAAATTACAGCCACCAGCGGCGAACAGTCCAAACCGAAGTCCTTCCGTCCCCCACACCTGGGACGGGAACGGAAACCTAGTCCAAACGCCATTTTGCGTTTTTAAAGAAACCAAAATAACAAAACTTCTTCTAAGCACCCCACTACATGTTTTTCAATATGAGTGTAAAGAAGAACCTAAGCCAGTCTGTCTGGAACTTCACACTCTGCTCAGTGTGTTTCGAAAGGGGAAGGGGGACAACGGAGAGTTCATCAATTGCATCCCATTAAATTAGTCTCCCTCACTGACGCGGCTTGACAGCCTGCATCCATTTTAATTTACAACAAAAAGGACAGCCAAGAACAAGGTAGTAGCAATGACACAGTTGAAAAACAGCTCTGTCTTGTTAGTTACACACACAAACACACACACACACACACACACACTTTGCTTTTGCCATCCTAACATAGCTTTAGGATAAAGACTTGTAACTCAAAGAAGTTTCCAACAACTGTATAACTCATAATGTTTACACTAAAATAATTCTGTATTCAAAATAATTTTTCACGACTTAAACAGATGTGTGATGTACTCACATTATTAAATATAAAATTTAACTATTACACTGTTAGGCAAAATGTTCGGTTCCAACATTTCGATTCCATTAGGTGTTTGTGTATAGCAATGTGTAATAATCATGACTAGACAGGCTGGCGATTTACCCATGGCCCTGAGCAAGGAGACTAAAGTGTTTCTAGTCCCCTTAACAGGAACTAAGACAAACATAAATGATTACCAAGACAGGTTATGCGAGATTGACAGGACTCTCTTGGCTTTGAATGCGAAAGTCAAGCACAGCAGGAACAGACCGCCAAATTCACTGACAACTCCCAGAGGCAAAACCAAGCCAAAACCAAACCGTATTTTGTATAAGCCTTAGTGTTATACATCATGTAACCCTGAAAACAAGACTATTCTAGAAAGGGTATGTATAATCCTAACAGCACCAGAAGATGATAAACCGCAGCATACTGAAAGACCCTGTACTGACTTAATAAGCATCAGGTGAACATTCTATTATATGGGATTGAAAACATTTCCTAGATGTTCCTTTGCATGCTAATATTTATTATAAACATTATCCATGTTCCGTATGAGGTCCTTCTAAGTGGTCACATTCTTCCGGTAATGTCCAATGAGACATCTACTTCCTAAAAGTCTATGAACCGGAACGTTCACTAACTGACCCAGATGCATATAAAATCAAACTAAATTGATTAAAGTTCCTCATGAGATAAACTCTTCTGCTTTTACACAATAGATTTTTCTCAGAAATACATTTTTCTTTTAGATATAACCCTAAAGTATTTAAATGATGTCTTTTGTTCTACATCCAGAGACAAAATGGCCACACTGCGTCCACACAGCACCAGCACCCTCATCCTGTGCCAACCGCACTGTCTCCATATGCTGCACATCATTTTCTTCCCTTTTGGAAGCCTTGCATTCCCTTTCTGATAAACTCAGTACTAATATATTTCATGAACACCTTCCAGGAACCCTAGCTTGGTTTTGCTCACTACAACATACGCAGAATTGCTGATCCTAAATTCCAAACATCTCCCTCTCTCTCCCTCTCTTCCTCTCTCCCTCCCTGCTCCCTCTCGCTCTCTCTCTCTGTCTGTATTGTCACTGGTGTGTTCCTCTCCTCCATGAGCGAGCCTCAGACTACATTTGCCATCCCCTAGGAATGTAAGTGGGGTCCCATGACTAGTTCTCACAACATCCCATTCAGGTCTCCACTATTTCATCCCTTTATCCCTCGGCCGTAGGAACCAGAGAACAGTCTACAGATCTGCTGAGTGCTGGACAAAGAACCCTGGGCTTACACACCACTGTGGCTCTTCCTACCACTGAGACTGTGTCCTGGGTCAAGTCGTGGAATGGTGACATTACTTGACCTCATAAGGACCTGTTTACAATGCCCTTTCTGAACTGGGCTAATGACTGAGCACATGAGACGTATCTCCAGGTAGAAGTAATTTCTGTACATTGGGTAAACCTATACAATCTGGCCTGAACTGTAAGCTTTAAATATAAGCTTGTAAAGCATGTTGAATTGGAGAAAAAGAAAAACCACCAACATGCCGTCATTCATTCCTCAAGGACACAGTGATATAGCATGGTGGAGAATACTTCATGAGCTATTTTACTATTTTACAATCTTCCCTGTTACTTAAGTGGTAAGACACAATTACTCTTGATCTTCATTTAATATTAACAATTTTGTTGATACTTCAAAAACATACATTAAGAATGTAGCGCATATTACATAAATGCTGCTGTCCACAGCACGAACGTGTACCTCAGGCCACTGGACATTAAAATGCAGATCATATCTCTTCACTGTGGTTTTACAAATGACATTCAGTTATGTTTCAAGAACTGATATCTTGCCCTGAATAAGATGAATCAAATATTCAGTTGAATGTCACTCCTTCACATTCTATCTTCTCTAAAATGGAATTCTGAACTGTTATTTACGGATACTTTACATTTTTCAGAATAAGTGTATTATAAAGGATAAGGTGTATTATTACAGTCTTGGTTGCAGGCGTTGCTTACGTTTCTGACTTTGGTGATGGTCTCTTGACTACAGACTGATCGATTAGCATTGCAGTCTACCCTCCAGGTTCACGGAGCTAAGCTGGAAGTGGGAGAAGTCAGGTCCTTCTTCTAAACTAAGAGTAGAACTGGTATTATTTTTCCTTTAAAAACTAACAAAATACAAGCTGACTTTGTCTCAAAGCACTCTTTAAAAAATACATTTTTTTAATTTTTTAAATTGTATGTGTGTGTGTGTGTGTGTGCGCGCGCGCGCGCGCGCGCACATGCATGTGTCTGAATATGTGCCCGTGAGTGCAGCGGCCCCCAGAGGCCAGAGGCATGGGATCCCTGGATCCAGAGTTACAATGAGCTGCCTGACTGGGGCACCCTCTGCGAGAGCCTTAAGAACTCTTGCCCTCTCTAGCCCTAAGAGCACACTTTGGAAAGCATTCCCTTTTAGTTCATCAAGATCAATATCCTTTAGATATTTAAGCAATATTAACCCACGTCAGCCAAGTCTCTAAGGAGTCCCAGACAGATAAGAGTTCTTTAGTTTGTGTGTGTGCTATAGTTAATTTTTGATGAACTGGAACGTGGAATGTATCTGTTTCAACCAGCTTGCTCTCCCGCCCCCTGCCCCCCAAATAAAAGAAAATGAATCTACTTACAAAAAATATTGGTTTTCTTTTGTTTACACAAAATATACCTAGGGACATTTTTTTATGAATCTGGGCTGACTTACATAGTATTGTTGTATGCCACTCAAGTTTGTGTAGTGCTTAAGTAAGCACTAGCACTCCCCGAGATGTCATTTGTTTAACAAGAAGAATTTAAAGGGATGTCAGGAACAGTGTTCCTGCACAGGAAATGGGTATGATCGCATCTGTTTATTTGTGATTGTGCTTTATATTAAAAAATCAAAAGCCATGGCTCTGCACAACTATTACAGTGGGACAAACAACCACGGTGTCTACAGAGCACATGCCTCCTAAAAGAACGAACCTTCATTCGTTTAGCAATACGAAGGCACTCAAGGTCTATCCCTCATTCCCTGTCCATTCGGGGAATGGTTCTCCATGGTGAGCATTTTGTTTTCTCAGGCCGGACACACACACGGCCACAAGAAATGCATCTCTATGGACAGGACAGCTAGTTGGGAGGCAGGTCTGGTGTTACGCCCCGATGTGGAAGTCCTGGCATTTGGCCCCCTCAGGAGATTAGGTTCAGGCTGGCTGCTATTCAGCCATGCCATCTCTCAGTTGAAAGGAAGACATTAAGTAGCTACCACCTATGGATTTCTATGTACAGAATTTGAGCTAACGCAATTTCCCAACTTAATTCAACTTAGTAAACGAAAGAATGCTTGACATTGTGTTACTTAGTGACAGATACTTACTTACCATCAAAAACTGCCTTGTTCACCATCTAAATTATATTCTACACAAGTGGTAGTCTGGTCCCTGTTTTGGGAACTCTGATTATAAAGGATTATCCATCTACAATACTGTCATTAGAAGACAGTCATCCAACTGTACAGTATTAATAAAGGTATTTACTTAACTGAAGTACTTAATAGAGTCCAAAGAAACTTAATTCTTTGAACTATGCAGCTAAATATTACTACTGGGATGAAAATTATAAGGGCAAAGAACCTAAATTAATTCATTACACACAATCTAAATACTGGCTGTCTGTTTAAGGGTCAGGTCTCCTTGGCGTTGAGAAAATGAGGCTGAGCCTAGTGTGGCTGACTTGGTCACACAGCAAGCAGTTACGAAAATGGGCGTGTAAGTGTGGTCCCAGTCCACGGGAGAGGAAACCTCTGAGAGGAAAGGGCTGACAGCACTGGTGCTGCCATCCCAAACCTCCTCCTAATCTGATCTCGGCCACCACAGCATCCGTTTAGGAAACCCGCAATGGTCACGAGAAACGTCTCTGTGTGTGTGTGTGTGTGTGTGCTCACAAGTGTCTGCTCAGACCACAGGGACATCAGTGATGACAGAGAGGAAGTAAGAAACAGGGAAGAGACGGCCCTGAGTGGGGAATGTCAGAGGAGGAGGCACAGATCAGAAGCGGGAATGACGGCTAACTGAGGGGTTATAATTAGGCCCCCGTATGGAGAGTTATTTGGTAGTAGGACTCCAGCTATGCAGATCCTCACTTGACTTACGTGTTTTACGTGTTATGTTTTTCAATTGCCCTATAAAGAATGAGCTCTGGTACTAGAGCTGTGGGAAAAACAGGGGGATAAAATACGGCGGTGACGGGCACTCCCATTCTTTAATTATAGCGTTGTTTCTGTGCTGCCTTTGCACTTGTTGGTGACATGGCTGAAATAGAGGTACTGAAGTTAGCAAAACTCTGAGAATCAATGTTCTACTTAGAAAATTTAAAGCAGACATTAGACAAATAGATTCGTCTGGTGCAGTCACTCGGGCAAAGCTCAGCCTGTGTGTGTTTACATGAAATAGTGATCCATTTAGGGCTATTAGAATATTACAACAACCCGGATTTAAAGCCTGTCTCACTTCTACCCATAACAGGATATTAAAAAGAAATATATGTAAAACATTTTGAAATAAGTAGTTACCTCTCAGCCATTTAAATAGCCACAAAACTATTACCATACATTACAAAGGAAAGGCTGGCAAAATGCTCTTATTTGGATAAAACTTTCCCTTTTTATTCTACTACAAATAAAAACTTCAACTAATTTGAGGAAGAGTTTTCTATGGACATTGCTCCTCAGTAATAAACACATCAAGTTTCAAGGGGTTTACTAAGTGCATTTTCAGGAGCATAGGCACGGAGAGCAATCACGCCTACATCCAGAGGCGGGCATTGCACTGAAAGAGGCGGTGGAGAGCAGGAGCTCTGCCTCGCTCATAGATTACCTCTACGGCCAACGATAATGGCACTCAAGGAGCAATAAACTAAACATCCTGGTCTAGAATATTAACCTTTTATAAACCTACTGCTACCTGAACAGCTTCTTCCAACGTACACGTTCTGGTATGGCTTGCCAAATGAAAAATCCATATCTGAGTAAATCAGTTTTAACAATACATTCTCTAAATTCTTTATGGAGCTATTTTTAGGGTGCTCAGACCATCTCACCTCGGTTGTCAAGTTAAATATTTCAGGGCTCACTGGCTCATAAACGTAACAGAGTGGCCTTCACCTGTAACATGCCTCGTACAGCACCCACCGAGGGTTCACGGCTCCTGACTGAATCTTTATACACTGCCAGCGCTACGTGGGAATTTATTGTACGAGTCCCTGTACTGGCTCTCATGCTGGCAAATATCTTGAACTCTTGCCTCACAGGTCAGGTAATGGAAGAACAGTTGTGTTTATAATGAGATTTCTCAGAGGCCTAATAACTCACTAAGGGCCTATCAGCTTCCCACATAGTAACCAGCGTTCAGCTGTTGGTTAGTCGCCAAAACCACCTTACTGTAGTTGAGGAAAACCATGTATTTCCCCAACTTTTCAGGAGCGAGGAATTTCATTCAAATTGTTATATTCTGCTCTAGGGAAGAATCTCAGCACAATACTGAGTCCAAAATCCATCAGCCGTGGAATTTAATATTTGTCTTTGGCAATTTTTTTTTTTTTTTACTACAAAACAGTCAACAAAAGCAAAACAAAGCAACTAGCAAATTACCTCCAACTAAAATGCTCCTGTTCAGCAAAGTAAACAATAAACAAAATTAAACAGCAACCTTCAGACCAGGAGAATACATCTGCTAACCACAGACCTCATACAAAATCCTACGTGCAAAATAAATTCCGAGCTCTACAGTAGAAAAAAAAATCAGTCTTATAAAAAGCAGGAAAGGAATGGAGGGAGCGTTTCACGAGGAAGACTTGTACTTAAAAGGCCAAAAGGTACATGACAAGTGGCCAGCAGGGAAAGGACCCTCGGGAGCACGGTGAGTTGTCTTCGCGTGAGGACGGCTCCGGCCAACAAGGGACAGGGAGCTGTCAGGACAGGAGTAGAGGGGTAATGTATCGGAAACAGTGGGGCTTACTGAATGTTTTAGTTACGCTCTGATCCAGACTTTTTTGAGCATATTTAGTTATCAAAAGCATCGTCTGAAGGAGACAGTCACATTCCTGCTTTAACTCTGCATCATGTAGAATAGCAAGATATGGAATGGATCTAGAAGCCAATGGATGAATGGATAAATATATGCACGCACAGGGATATAACCCGCCCATCTGCAAGAGGAAAGTCCGGGCAACTGCAGCAGCATACACACATTTGCGAGACATTCTATCAAGAGAAGTGAGTCAGGCATCAAGGGGCAAGTGCTCCATGATGGCACCCACACTTCCGGCTGAAACAGGGAGACCAGGAAGTCGCAGCGTATGCACATTTTTACACAAAATAAATTAATCCGAGAGGCTTATCCTACAGCATAATGGCCATGGCGAACCTTTGCACTGTATGTCTATAATTTTGCTAAGAGGGTAGATTTGATAATAAATGTTCTTTGCGAGTAAATATGACAGGAAAAAAAAAACCAAACTACTGCAGGTGATGGATAGCTTATGGAGTAGGTGGGGAACACCTATGAAGTCCAACCTCACACTATAAAAGAAACATTTTTAAATATACCATTTTAAACATTATTTTATAAAAGGTCTCTAATTAAAAAAAATGATTAGAAAGAATAAAATAATTAAGTCAAATAAGATTCCATGAAAACCTTCTATTCTTTTCCAATTTCTGCAAACGTTTTGAGCTGATGAATGAAGCTCTGGAGGTTGGATCTCAATGCACAGAGCACTCCACGAACCCGGGCTCCCTGCTCTTGCGTCCTGGGTGCTGGGATCACAGATGTGCGCCACCTGCCTAGGGTTACCTCCCTCGTGTCCTGTTGCAGATTGGCAGTACAGCCAGAGGCAAAATCACAACCGCTGCCAATTTTACAAAAGAAACGTTTGTTCTATAACATGCTGGGCACAACACACACAGTCTCTAACTCAACTTTAGAGTGAATGCACCAACACTCAAGATCTTACGGGAGGGAAGCTAAGGCCCAGGGAAGCTGCTCGGCTGTCACAGGTTCTCTGGTGCATCTCGAAGTGGGGCTGTTTGAGGAGCATTTTACCTGAAACGCTGTTTTAAGTTTCACGACATTCTAGAAAAAGGCCCAATAATACTATTTTTTGTTATAAATATAAGAGCCTCAAAGTATTTCTTTTTTAATCTAAGAAATACAAAATTGAGAGAATCAACACCAATACTGCAATGTTTTAAAGAACCGGCAAAGATGTTACACACACACGAAACCCTCACTGTGAGCAATTACAAAGGTGCCCTGCTAAGCTTCATATCAGGTTATAACCCATCCTTCAATGCAGAGACTTTAGAAGTGCTAAAATAATTCCTTAGGAATGTATTATCAAGTACACACACACACGTACACACACACACACATACACACACGTACACACACACACACATATACACACACGTACACACACGTACATACACACACATATGCAAACATACACACACACATATACAAACATACATACACACACATACACACACACATGTACACACACACGTACACACACATACACACACAGGCACATACACACACACATACACACACAGGCACATACACACACACATACACACACACACACATACAAACACATACACACACACACAAGCACATACACATACACACACATACACACGTACACACACACATATACACACACACGTACACACACACACACACACACACATATATATATAAAATACTAATTGGAAAAAAATCTACATTATTATCTCAAAATCTAAATGGACTATGACACTGTGTTCAATAAAAAAAATTATGCCAAAACTATTGATATGACACACCCTTTTTATACACCTACCTAATGATAATAAAGATCGCAGCAAATGTTGCTAAAGTACTGCTGTTTACTAAACTTTAACTTAGGAAGTTTCTCTTTATCACTTACAATTGTCCAAGACTCATTTGAAATCTCTCTCTGGAATTCTGCATGTAAATTTGGGTCTAGTTCCTGAAGCTACAGCGTATTTATTACATGATACCAGGCATGACATTTTATTGGTAAGTCATTTTATCAGTGAAATGTTTATCACACATCAAAAGCGGCTTACTATATCTGTTCACGAAATAAAGTAAATTCTGCTCTTCCCACACCTTGCTTCCCTTTGCTGCCTTGTGTGATTCAGCACAGAACAGTCTTTTCTTCATTGCTGAGGAGATCTACACAGACATGCAGACACATACATACATACATACATACACACAGACATACACATACACACACACACATACATACACATACACACACATACACACACACATACACACACACACAGACACACACACAGACACACACCCACAGACACACACATATACATACACACACATACACACACATGCGCACACACACACACACACACACACACACACACAGAGGTACAGAACACCAGCAAGGAATTTCAGTAAGGGAAATGAAATAACAGATTACTGACAATAAAAGCAACAGAATCTGTCTTTCCATTTCTCTTCAGGAGGCTTAGAGTCAACTCTGATGTCTAATATTTGTGTTTCTTGGTCCAGAATGCCATGAAATATTAGAAAAGAAGTGTGCAAATAAATAAAATGTTGCATGTAAGTACACTGATGGTACCTCATTCAATTATTCTTAAATCCAATATTTATTTTGCACTAATTATTCATCTGTTAACTTTCTTGGTTAAGCCTACGATGACTAAATACCAGATGACTAAAGGAGCCGTTGACGACCTATCAATTAATGCTAAAACCATACTTGAATGTGAGAAAATTGGATTATTAAAATTCTTCCACTAATAATTTTGGAATTATATTATAGGTTCTACTAGGTATTTGGAATTGTCATAACTTTACATTCTTTTCTTTCTTACTTATTGTTTTGGTTTGGTTTGGTTTTTTGGCTTTGGAGACAGAGACAGAGTCTCGCTCTGTGGTCTAGGTTGGCAAGGAACTTGCCACCCTGCCATCGTGATGCTGTAGAAACATCTGGTTTCTACATATTGTTTTCTCTATGGGAGATACTGTGACATTTACCAAATATTTCCCATGGTCCCTTACATTATTCAGCACTTAGGGGGGACCTTGTTTTTAAAGTCTAATAGACTCCGAGTGGAACTGCATCTATTACTTTGAGCCAAAATATGTACATTTGCCATGGTGAGCAGCGAGAGCCCAGATGGAGATCTTCTGCCAGCTTCCATCTCAGAATGACGATGTGAGAGAGAGCACTGGCTGATCTGTGTCAGACATGCCAGGATGTGAGAAACTAGTCTTCGATATACAGAGTCTTGGCAATTTCAAGGTTAGCTCACAGCATTTGAAAGTCTATCATGGCCACTCAGAACATACACTAACGCGCACGGCACTGACTTCTGTTACTGCTGATACCGGAAACTATACAGAGCAGTCATAGTACACAGTGAGAAGACGCTGTATCGCATGTTATACTGGGAGACAAGCTTGTGCAGACCAGGTACTTCACGGGATTGGCTTCTAGAGGAAGAAACCGGAAATCACTGGTAGAGCATGCTTGCTGAACTTGAGGAAGTACTAGGAAAGCCTTCAGGAGAATAAGAATTGAGATAGAATAGGTAAACTATGAAGAACTGCGGCCTTGTAATATTGGACATTTTGCTATGGCCCCCAAACAATTAAGAAATAAAACCAAGAGGAAAAATTCACACTGAAATCTGATCCATTTCAAAGATGACATTGGCGGTACATTGTTTACACATCTTAGAAAACACTTTGTGCAATATGGCGCCTTAGGGTAAATGCCAATCTAAGGGTCCGGCACCTTAAAATATTCCATGGAATAAAGTAGTTAAGTACAAAAGTCAGACAGAAAATGTTCCTGTCCACAGAAACCGAACCGTCTCAGTGAAGCTCCCATTGAGTCTGGAGTGAGTTGAGCTGAGAATCTGAGAATTATGTCCCAACGAGAGCTGAGAGCATGTGGGAATCACTGTAACTGAGCGGACAGAAAGCCAGTGGAGCTGCCCAATGCTTGGGCCACCAACCTTCTCTAGGCAGAAAGTAAGAAGAGCAAGCTGCCTAGCACACACATAAAGGACATCCCAGTCAGGCTGCCTGGGATGCGGCCATGAGGGACAACGTAAAGGAACTGCCTCTCCGGACTGCGTGGAGGCATCCACGAGGCAGCACAAGACAGGCTCGTCACTCCTCACTCTTAATCTCACAGCACAGTTGCTACGCCTTCATCTGTGAGGGTGTGTGTACCATGCTCTCCCTGTGCCCCTGCATCTACCAGGGATACAGGGAGCATAGACATTCTTCGTTCAGTCCAAAGCCTCAGGCTGAGGAAGGCAAATACAACTCTACTGCAGAGGCAACCCCAAACATCTACACCCGAGACACACGGGCAGAGAGACCGGACAGGACGCTGCCGCCCTCACGTGCAGGGATCTGCGACAGGTAGCTATGACACACCACCAGCGCACTCCTGGTGTCTAGTATACGACGTGACTTCCTTTTGGGAGGAGAGGATCGTAATACAGGTGAACACATATCCTCTACACCACTTCTCGACAATCACCAGCGTCATTATCTCTGTGTGGGTAATTGTGAGCATAGTCATAATCTATGGTTTGGTACAATTAGCCAGACTGGTTTTTTTCTAATGAGAAGAGCAGTGATTGAGGAAGATGTAATGATGGTTTACTTTTCCCGAGAGAGTTTAATTCATTTTAGCTGGCCATCTAATACCTTTTGCTATACTAACAGAAGTGAGAAAGCTTATTTCATAATCGATTTTATAGATCCATAGTTTATTTCTTAATCTATAGAGATTGGTATTTATTGTTCAACTGTGCATTTCTTGAAACTCGAATCACAGAAATTATCCTTAATTTGTGTGACTGCAGAGGTGTAAACATGTATCGTCACATGACACAATGCTCTAGTTGGTGTGCTGGATGAAACTAACATACATCATGACTGGGTAAGAGCCAATAAGCCCCGCTCTGTGGAAAGTCACCTTTTATAAGCGAGCTGGAGATGGTGCCCACATGTTGGGATCTAGATTGTGTGCTGTTTGACAGAACACTGAGGACGGTAGTTCAAAGTCTACCAGGACCAAACAAAAGTGCTCACAGTCTACCAGTTCGAACACAGCCCCACATAAACAGACGTTAGCTGCTCTGCATACCCAGGAATCTCTACACGTCCATTAGCCCCATGCTACTGATAAGCCTCAGGCTAAGCTACCTCAAGCCATTGGTATCTTAGGGACCTCAAGGTGCCATCCTTCCAGGCTGTCACGTGTGCTTCTGCCACCCGTGGTCGACACTCTTGCCCAGACCTCAGATGCCCAGAGCCTCTCTGCTAGTCTCACTTGCCCCGTCAGGCTAGTGTGCATATCAGTGGTACTTTATCAGCTTGCTTTCTTCCATTCGTTCACACACGCACATTGTCTTTCAGTGCTGGGAATGAACCTAGGGCTTTAGACATGCTAAGCCATACCCCCAGAAAACATACTCCCGTCACCTTTAACTTATTTCTTAATTAAAATTTTTTCCAAACATTGTATCTTGATCATGTTTTCCTCTCCTGAAAATCCTCCCAGATCCTCCCGCCCAGCCACCAAAAAGATCCCACCCAAAGATGCTCTCATCCTCTTTCAAAACAAAGCAAAACCAAGAAACAAAGACAAACACCCTCACCACAAAAATGAAAATCAAAATAAATCGGCCAGTAAGACAAAAGAGGGGAGAAATAAGCAAAACGAAACAAAAAGTCCATAAAAATGCCACTGAGTTTGTTTCATGCGGGCCAACTACTCCTGGGCATGGGGCCTGCCTGGAATGCAGCCGATATGCCCAGTGCCACCCACTGGAGAAAGATGACTTTCCTGCTGACAAAGGGTGTCAGGTGCAGACAGCTTCTTGGCTAGGGGCAGGAACTGGTGTCCACGCCCCGTCAGTGCTGGAACTCCATCCGGCTTGAACCTGTGTATGCTGCCACAGTCTCCGAGCTCATCTGTGTGTGAGTCCTGTTGCTGAGACAGGCCTTCGCTGTGCGGCCTACGACAGCCTGTCATTCATGATGCAGCTGTAGCTGGCTTCAGACTCACGAGCCTGTGCCTCTGAAGGGCTGGGATTACTGGCATGGAACACCACACCTGGCTCCACACATTCATTCTGTTCAACTTATATTTACCAAATCCTTGCATACAACGTGCAATGCTGGGATCTAAGAAAAGGGAGGTACAGTGAATACGGCCAGTCATCTACGAGGCCTGTGTAGTCGGTCATGTTTACGTGTGGTTTTGTTTTGACACATCAGTTACCTGTGGTCTCGATTACCTACAGTTAACCATGGTCTAAAAGTATGAACGCAAAAAATGAACAGGCTTCAAGCTGCATGCCATTCTGGGTGGTATTATGAATCCTGTGCCTTCTGCTGTGTTCCCACATAAGATGGGGATCTTTGCTCTCAGCAGTGTATCCACCATGTGTGCCCCATCCACCTGCTGGTCGCTTAGCCCTCATTTCAGTTAACAGACTGAAATCAAAATATTGTAGAACTTCTGCTCGAGTAGCCTTTATTTTATTGAATAAAAGGACTCAAAGTACACAGAAAACAATACTGGCAATATTATTATGTCCCATTTATTTATTTATTTATTTATTTATTTATTTATTTATTTATGTATTTATTTATTCGCTATAGGTTATTTGAGCCAGAGTTTCTCTGTTGTAGGCCTGGCTGTCATGGAACTCACTCTGTCGACCAGGCTGGCCTCGAACTCACAGAGATCTGCCTGCCTCTGCCTCCCGAGTGCTGGGGTTAAAGGCCTGTGCTGTCACCACCCGGTCTGTTATTTTTATTTTTATAATTCTGCATTATTGGGTACTGTTTTCCCGTGTTTAATGTGTGAGTTTAACTTTGCCACAGGGATATATGTGAAACAGAGAACCACAGTCTATGGAGGGCAGACTCCGCCCAGATCTCAAGTGCACGGCAGCAACAGCTCTGGGACACGCACGGTTCGGTACTATTATTTGGGGACTGATCAGCTGGACTCTGCTTTCTTTAACTGAGGCAAAGGTCATGACTAGAGTAAACAATACAGGAATCCAGAGATAAACTCCATGTTTACACGTGTTACACAGTGGAATGGGTGTGCTGGGAGCTCCTCCATCCGGCAGGTGCAGCAGCTTACAACGCTGTGTTGCTAAGTCCGTGATCACTGAAACATAAGCATAGATGGCAGGGAGGAAGACAGATAGGAGGCACGTATGCGTCACGCGGTCCTCATCAGACACAGATGTCAGGGTGTATACAGACAGAAGGCACGTATGTGTCACGCGGTCCTCATCAGACACAGATGTCAGGGTGTATACAGACAGAAGCCATGTATGTGTCACGCGGTCCTCATCAGACACAGATGTCAGGGTGTATACAGACAGAAGCCATGTATGTGTCACGCGGTCCTCATCAGACACACATGTCAGGGTGTATACAGACAGAAGCCATGTATGTGTCACGCGGTCCTCATCAGACACACATGTCAGGGTGTATACAGACAGAAGCCATGTATGTGTCACGCGGTCCTCATCAGACACACATGTCAGGGTGTATACAGACAGAAGCCATGTATGTGTCACGCGGTCCTCATCAGACACAGATGTCAGGGTGTATACAGACAGAAGCCATGTATGTGTCACGCGGTCCTCATCAGACACACATGTCAGGGTGTATACAGACAGAAGCCATGTATGTGTCACGCGGTCCTCATCAGACACACATGTCAGGGTGTATACAGACAGAAGCCATGTATGTGTCACGCGGTCCTCATCAGACACAGATGTCAGGGTGTATACAGACAGAAGCCATGTATGTGTCACGCGGTCCTCATCAGACACAGATGTCAGGGTGTATACAGATAGAAGGCACGTATGCGTCACGCGGTCCTCATCAGACACAGTTAGATGCAGGGTGTAGACAGACAAAAGGCACGTGTGTGCGTTCCAGTCCCCCGCGCAGTCTACACCATACACAGTTGATCTACAGTTCTTTTACTCATCTGCAAAGTAACGTTTCCTAAGTGTTAGGATAATCTTGGTGACTGATGTAAATAAATCCATTCAATTCTGCATGTAACCGGTACTATACACAATTATCCTAACAAATATTTAGAAATGCAGAACATCTGAGTAATGTTTTTAGTGGGTCAAACTATGTTCTGCCCTTCACAAAGTGCACAGTGTGTATGGAGCCCTCCCCTAACCCCTCCACTACACAGCCCTGAAATTCACAAGCAGCAATGGCTGATACTGTCACCCCGTGGGGATCCAGAGTCACCTGCCAGACAAACCTCGGAGCTTTTTTTTGAGGAATTATCAGGATATGGCCAGCCTCTGGGCATGCCCATGAGGAAAGGCCTAGATCGGGTCAACTGTGGGTGGTGCCATCCCGCGGGCTCGGGTCTGACTGAATAAAAAGGCAGAGTGGGCTGAGCAGTAGCGGCCATCACTGTGCCGGCTGCAGAGAAAGTGGGGCCCCTTCCTCATTCACTCCTGCCTGACTCAGCTGCCAGGGCGGGCTGTGTGCCCAGGGACTGGGCCTCCTCGCAGGGGGCTTCAGTACATGGGAAAGGATCGATCCAGGGCTCCCTCCCTGTGCTCCTGACGGGTTTCACACACCACAACACCTTTCCCCATAACCACGTCACTGTGCCTGGAGCCACATCATCCTGGAAAACTATCTTTAAATGGACCGTTAGCTCTTTGTTATTGAAGAGATGTTGAAAAGACTTTTGTATTTTTTCATGGAAAGACTGATTTGCGAAGTCTCGCTCGGTTACGTAGGAACCGTGATGGGGGCTTTAGAGTTCCTTGAGGCATGGAACAGGGCTGCCCTGAGTCACCCTGCTGGAGTCTTGGGATGCCTGCTCACTGTTTACTAAATTTCTGCCTTGGGCAAATTATTTATCCTTATTACTCATGTCAAACATCCTCATGTGTGAGACAAGGTCAATGCTACTCATCTCTTAAGGTTGTTGTGAGACTAGAATCTGTGAGCACCATGTAAAAAGCCACCGGGCACATAGTAAGTACTCACTAATGCTGGCTGATACAGTGCAATGCCACCCAGCCTGGTATGCAGCCAGAGTGTAAACAGTGCAAAAAAACCCAAAAAACAAAACAGCTTTTTTCACTTTCCATTAGTATGTACTGTTATAAACAACAACTGTGGGCTGGGCATGGGATAAAGCCTCAGCAGCTTGGGATGCTGATACAAAAAGATCACCAGAGCCTAAGAGCTGGAGGCTAGTCTTAGACACCATAGTGAGGCCAAGAAATAATCAACATTTTCCAAGATGGAATGCGTGGCCTCCGTGGGTAAGAACGTGCTCTGGGTGCACAAGCCCGAAGACCCGAGTTCGACTCCTAGAACCTACAGGTAGAAGGAGGAAACTGACGCCACAAAGATGTCCACCATCCTTCACGTGCAACCCAAGGCACACGCACACGGAAACGAGTGGAAACAAACTGAGGCCAGTCTGACAGCTCAGCGGGTGAAGGTGCTACGGCCAAGCCTGGCATGCGAGTTTTCTCTCCAGGCCCTCCAGACCCAGGTCGCAGAAGAGAAGACACACCCAAGTTACCTCCTGGTCGGTACAGGCATACCCACCCAACCACGCGCAAATGAACGCAGCCAAACGTTCTGAGCCCTTGAGTCACAAACTTTTGAGTCTTGCACTGTATTTGGTTTATAATAAATGCTATTATATTTCAATTTTCAAGGTTTATTGGACTTTAAAATGAGAGTGAATAATTTACAGTGCAAAGTTCATCTTTCTCCTTGTTCTATAATAATCTATGTACCTAGAGGTTAAATTTGTTGATCTAAAACCGTGATTAATATTAAATCAATAAATAATTGAACACCATAATGAAGGCAACCAAGACTCATAAATGTTAGCAATTTCATGGCGCTGTTGTGTTATTAAGGCACGGCCGTATTTTAGATCTGCTTTCGCTCCGTATTAGGGAAACGGCTTTGATGCAGGCTTCCCTTTACAGCCGTGATGACAAATGACAGTCGAGGGATGTTCATGCTGCAGCAAACGGTGCCCTGTACTGTTTAAATCCATGACACATTCACGGTGAGACGATGCATACACGGTTCAAAGTGTCATGTGCGCTGTGCTCTGCTCAGTAGATACGTACTGAGTGCTCCCGTGTGACGAAGAACACTGGAGTTGGTGTGAAGACCATAGAAAAGGCAGGACTGGCTCTTAACAAACCCAGTGTCCAGTGGGAGAGTGCAGGCACATGGACACAAACCGCCACAGCTGGACAAGAGAAAGGACCAGTATGTGCTGGCACTGTCAGGAAACGCTTCGTGAGCAGGGAGTATTCAAACAGAATGAAATGGGGGAGGCACCGCTGAAATGTGATGAGCAAAAGCAATTTCGGCCATTCTTGGCAAAGGACTAGCATACACAGATACCACAACGTCTTAGAGGCGTGCAACAATTCTTAGAAAAACCGAGAGTCTGCGGTATTTCAAGCTCTAATATCTGAAATTTCTCTGCATCATCATATCCGGTCATCTCTGCTGCTGCAGAGACGTGGGGCGGGTGCTGCTCACGCCCCTCATGCCACGGTCTTCAGGATTCAGTGCGCAGACACTGCAAAGACAAGCCATAGAAACCCAGGTGGCAGGAGCGGGACTGGCGAGCCGCCCCGTCTCGGCCAGTCACCACTATGGGCAGCAGGGAGCTCTCTGCCTTTTCCTTAATCAAGAGGTTCACAGAAGTATGACATGGGGAACTGGGACACAGAAGAAGTTGGATGCATCAGCTCAAGTGTCTGCATATGTATGACCTGTGTGGCATCATGGCGGTTCCAGAAAAGAAGTACATAAAGGGAATGCTCCAAGAATCGCGCGCGCACACACGCACACACTCACACACATGCACACACAAACACACACACACACGCACACACACATACATGCACTCACATGCACACACGCACGCGTGTGTACACACACATACTCATATACACAGGAAGTCACAAGTCTTCGCCAGTCACCCTGGAAGACACTCCTGCACATTCTGATGTCTAATTGAGTTGGGGAGGCCCTTCTTCAAGGGAAAGAGAAAGAGACACCGTGGGTAAGGAAGGCGCACAGTCACACTGAAGAGGAACATGGATCTGGAACAGCCGAGGTAGTCATCACTGGAAGATAAACCTGTCGCCACAGATGTTGATACGGTGTATTATACTTTCCTTCCTTTACTGGAGATAGTCTGTGCACACAACTCTTGATCTCAGTACATCAGCCCCTGACTTCAGAATCGCTGGTACGTTTGAGCGGTCCAGCCCACATCCCCAGTCACTCAACACTGGCATTACCACGGTTTCCAGACAAGGTCGCAGTCCTGCAACCTTGCGTGCTCCCTATGCTGCCTCTCAGGTTTGTTTGCAAGACTGCTCATGGGAACAAGAATGTCCCAGCTCTGATTATCCATACTGCAGTAAGGAGGTAAAGGTTATATGAATGCCAGCTCAAGTTCTGATGTGTACTTCCCAGGGACTGTTAGAGTCTAGAGTCATTACTATATTTTAAAGTTCATATAACTTGTTTAAAGAAGCCTGCTTGTTGCTTATTCTGTATTCCTAAGAACTAGTTCAAAACCTGGCATGCTATAGGCTACGTTAATGCATATGTTAGAAAGGATGACTGAGACACTGAGCTGTATTTAGAGCAGGCTTAAAAAGTTTCAAAAATTTTAATTTTTACAACAGCTATAATTGATAACAGTTTCATATAATGCTTATTTTAGTAATTTAAGTTATAAAAACTTCAGACATAACCTTGTGATAAATGTGCACAAAGAAGACTAAAATCAATTCCTGTGCCCCAATAAAAGTAATGAAAATCAGCTGATTTACAGTGGGGATGGAGATACAGGAGACACAGGGAGAGTCTGGGCCAGACCGGAAGGATCCAGTAACACCTAGGTCATCCAGTTTACTGTGAGAGCTGAGATATTCAAGCAAGGAAAACACCCCATCCCTGACCAGGGGCCGAGCGCTGAGCTGCAGGGAGAGACGAGGAGGCGTGAGCTGCGCGCCATCCCCTCGCCTGGCTCCTGCATCCATTATCTGTAAGGGTTTCAGTTTGCTGTACTTGTTGTTGAGAATTTAATTTAATTACGCTTATGCAAGTGGGGCAGGAGATTAGAAACCTCGGCATCGTAAGTTTTTATCAGTAAATTGGATCCGGCTTGGGCTCACTATGAACAAGATGGTTAACGATCCTCTAGCTCTTGGCTCACTTGTTGGCCCCTGAAAGGCTCACGCCCCTCTGGTGCACCTATCCTATTTAGCCCTATCCTGTTTGTCTAGACATCACTCAGTGACGGGTGTGAAATCAGAGGTCCAGACGGGTTGGCCGAACGGTGAAACACTGGATATACATACAGACGAACACATGCATTCCAAACGAAGGCTCGGCACCTTACACGTGAAACGCATTATGCTGTTTACCCAGGGAAGATTTATTTGTTAATCACTAATCTAGACAAGACGCATGAAGAATTTCTTAAAGGTTATGGCACAAGTGTGAAGAGAGAAATTTCAGATCTACTCATAATTGTATGTAATCAAAATATATACAGAAATATTCTGAAGAATATTTCATCATATGGGAAAATGGTAAACAAAAATAGAAGGTTGCTGAACCATACAAATAGTCTGACCGCATCATTCATCTTAAAAATGCGGTTTATTAGAGAATCACCAAAGCCAGTGGTTGAATGAAAACAAAATGAATCCATAAAACAGAATACACACACACACACACACACACACACACTTATTTGCCTTTATGAATGGCTTGTTATTAGTTTCTATGATAATTAGAATAATATAATAAAAATATGCTTTAAAATATTAGCAGTGTCTATCTCCAGACTTAGTTTTCCTTTCTGAACACTCTATTTTCTAAATCTGTTAATGGATATACGTGTTTTTATAATCAGAAATATCTAACAAGCGAAAATCTGATAGTCAATGTTTGGTGATACACAGAATTAGATGAGACATAGTTTTTGTTCTTAGAGAACATTTTATTGGAAGGGTTAATGAAATACTACACGAGGGTGATGTGTCATCGGGTTACAGCCTCTTGCTGGCAAGTCTGAAGACCTGAGTTCGATCCGAGGAGCCCACAGGATGGGAAGAGAAAGCCAAGTCCCACAGTCTGTCCTCTGACTACCACACAGATGCCGTGGGCGCCGCGGGGTGCCATGGGTGCCACAGGTACCTCGGTCACCATGGGTGCCATGAGTACTGTGGGTGTGGGTGGTTCCATGGATGGGTACCTCGGGTACCATGGGTACCATGGATGCCATGGATGGGTACCTTGGTCACCATGGGTGCCATGGGTACTGTGGGTGTCAGGGGTGCCATGGATGGGTACCATGGGTACCATGGGTACCATGGATGCCATGGATGGGTGCCATGGGTACCATGGGTGCCATGCAAGTCACATCCATGCACAAACACACATGCAAAAACACACAAACAAAAGCATTGTGAGTTCTGTAAGGGGAAACTGTGTGATGTGCAGGAGAGCTTAGGGAGAAGGGCTGACAGCTACGGCACTCCGGCACTCCGCAGGTGACCAGGAAGGACCTGTCAGAAGCTGTAGCGTTCTAGAATATTACAGGGCCGGGGGAGGAAACTGTGCAGTGGCTTTTATCATAACCAATTTAGTTTTCTCAGGTGTGACTCTTGCTGCCTCTCGGGACAGAATGCGATGGAGAAACAAGGAACAAAACTTCAAGTTCTTCATCAGAATATTTTAAATTTGGAGTTTAATTTTGTTTAAAAATTTGAAGCTATTTTCTTTGTTTTTTAAGGATCTAAATTTTTTTCATTTTTCCCTTTTACTGAAAATTCTGTTTTTCTCATCCATTACATTCTGACTGTAGCTTCCCTTTCCTCTACTCCCCCAGCTCCTCCCCACCTCCCCTCCCCTCTGGACCCACTCCCTTTCCGTCTCTCACTAGAAGAGCACAGCCTTCTAAGATATAACAACCAAACATTACAAAGTAAGGTGTAAGATGAAGCAAAAACTGTCCTATCAAAGTTGGACACAGCAACCCAACAGGAGGACAGGAGCCCCAAGAGCAGGCACACGAGTCAGAGACCCACCCGTTCCCACGCTCAGGAGTCCCATGAAAACACTAAGCTAACAGCTGTGATGCACACAGTTGACCCGTGCAGACCCGCGTAGGCCCTGTGCTCGCTGCTTCGGTCTCTGTGAGCTCTCTGTGAGTGCGTGTGGCCCTTGCTCTGTTGACTCCCAGGCCCTTGTCCTCCTGGTGTCCTCCAGCCCCACTGGCTCTCACGCTCTTCCAGCTTCCTTTTTCTCGGGATTCCCTGGGCTCTTAGAGGACAGTTTAGACTGTCCCCAAATAATGTCTGGCTGCAGGTCTCTGCATCTGCTCCATCTGTGGCCAGAGGAAGCCTGTGTGAAAACCTGGTGCAGGGGAAACTTCCTGGATCCTAATGAGGACTCCTAGAAACGGGGTACAGAGACTCAACTGGCCATCTCTTGCTGCCAGGCAGGGCTTCCAGTGGTGGGGCTGGGTTCCATTCAATTGAGTTGTTGGCCAAGGGGACCCCATGGAAACGGCCAAAGATCCGAGGCTGTTGCTAAAACAAAGGGTTGCTATTTGAAAACTGACAGCTGGGCCCATTGCCAAGGACAGCACCCCCAGAACTCAATGAGCACTGAGAAGTCAAACTGGTGCCTACAAGGAGCCTTCACTCCTACATTCTCGTCTCTTTGTTGCGGGAAGGTACTCTGCTGGCAACAAAAGAGAAATGTGGACACCAACCCAGCCACAAAACCTCTGACCTACAATCTCTCCTGTCTACAAAATACACTAGGGCACTGTCTGACTCGACCGTAAGGCCTACTCCACGAGAAGGAAGCCATGCCCTACATTGCCTGGGAAGCCAAGACCCAGATACTAGCTAGTCCAGAGACCTAGGGTAAAACCAATCTTCGTACTCTAAAATCAATAAGATGACTCCTAGTGACCTTCTGTACTCAGACCGGAGCCTCAGTCGGTCATCATCTGAAGCGATGCTCTAGTGTCAGGAAAACCAAGTTTTTATCAATGTTAACTTTAATGTCCATCAAATAATAAGAGGAAAGAAAATTCATCTATCTTAATCCTGAATTTGAGACTTCTTTTTTTGCTTTAAATTTCCCTTACAGAAAACTGCTGTTCCGTTCAAGTTTGTAAGTATTCTCTTAAGGAAAGTATCCAAAGGTATGGCCTCCCTTAACTCGCTACCAGCATCACAGCGACCCCCTTGGGAGCCCAGTGGTAGGCCTAGCACCTAAAGCTTTGCGAGGGCTGGGGAAGGCACAGGCTCCTGGAACAGGGTGGCGCAGGACAGCCACCCAAGCACCAACGCCCAGCACAAGATGGCGGAAACTATGGTGAGCAGAGAACGCCACCGTGCGGAGATCCAAAGCGTTTCTTTCATCTCGTTCCCTTCCACATACATGCGAGAAAGGATCACCGAATTCAAAAATGGTAACAGAGAATTTAAGTTGGTCAGTACAGATCATTCAGAATTTGAAGATATTGAACATTTTCAACAGGAAGAAAGGTTATTTGAAAATCTAACAAGCTCACATTGTTAGCATTATTCAGATACAATCTGGCTTGGCTTATCCCTACCCACGTTACCATTTTCTCTTTCATTAGTTCAAATGTATTTAGCTTTTATCATCAGGTCTACAATGCTGAAATTTAAGATTCGATTCATGAAAGAACAAATATAGAATTATCAGGACATGTGTCTGTGAGTAATTCCTAAAATAAGCTGTGTTCTTCCCAAACAAATGAAATAAGCTGGAGCGACAACAGGCCTCTGCTGCTCCCGGGCTCTGCTGCTCCCGGGCTGCATATCTGCGACCCTCGCTACGACCTCTTTCTCTAAAGCACTGGTTTCCTGTTTGTTTGTTTTTGTTTTTGTTTTTTTCGAGACAGTTTCTGTTGTAACTCTGGCTGTCCTGGAACTCACTCTGTAGACCAGGCTGGCGTCGAACTCACAGAGATCCGCCTGCCTCTGCCTCCTGAGTGCTGGGATTAACGGTGTGCACCACCGCCACCCATCTAAAGAACTGATTTCAACACTTCACTTATTGCTGAGGCAGGGTGGAAAGACGGGAAAGACTAAGTTATACGGAGCTGAAGTAACCCTCGCCAGGACTCTGTGTTCCTCCTGCCAGCTACTGTCAAGATCTCAGCACCGAGCTGGAGAGGCGTTTCAGAGGTTCAGAGCCCTTCCTGCTCCCGCAGAGGACACAAGTTGGAGTCCCAGCACCAAGGACACAGTGTTTCACAACTTCTGACCTCCACTGGCTCCTGCCCTCATGTGTGGTATAAACAAGCATTTATATATAACACACACATGCACATATACACACAGACACATACACACACGCACACACATACATACACACATATATACACATACACACACACACACACAGAGGCACATATACACACACACACACAGACAAGTGCACACACACATGCACGCGCACACATATACACACACAGGAACATATACACGCGCGCACACACACACTAAAACAATATTAAAAAATAAGCATTTGCACCACAGTTAGTAGCCACTTAACCCTTTACTCCTGCCAGTGGAATGCAAGCAGTCTTCCAGGAATCTACTGGAAAACCTCCATGCACGCGCCAGCTCCTAGCTTTACTGTATCAGATCATCACCTCCAGAGCTGACCTCAGCTCACCTATCAAACAGTCAGAGAAAACGAGACAACCCAGCATCAACAAAGCAACCTAGAGCGGTCTCTCGGCAACCTTCTGAGATGCGCCCTCGCTTGCTTTCTGTTGCTGGATTAAACATTCTGCAGAGGCATCCTGGGGAGGAAACGTTTATCTGGCATATGCTTCCGGGTCACAGTGCAGGACTGAGGAAAACAAGCAGGGACTCAAGCAGTAACAGGGGAGGTGCTGTGTACACTGCCCCACCCTGGCTCCTGCTCAGCTGGATTCCATCGTGGCGCGCGCAGGACTACTCGCCTAGAGACAGCGCCACACCCAGCTACCTGGACAGCAGTCATCAATCAACACACCTCTCGGTCAGAGCTACGAGCCAATCTGATCTGAGCAAGGCCTTACATGAGGCTTCCTCAGATGACTCTAGGCTGTGACCCAACTACAGCAAATGGAACCCAAGCACACAACACACCTGGTCACTTCTGGAACGTTACCAAGGTGCGCAGCACAGTGCGGATCACTTAAAATTACTGTTTCCCTTTCCTCATCCAGTGCTCAGCTAATTCATACCTCAACACCAGGAGCATCTAACGCGCACAACTCGGCCACTCTTTTCTCACAGGTCACTGTATCCCAGAACAGTTAGCATCCCTAGTACAGACAGACAGACAGACTGGAAAAAGGTACACAGCAAACCTGTTAATGTTGTCATTTCTGATCATTCTTTCCAAGTTTCTATATAAGATATTTCCAGACGCCTTATGACAAAAATAAAGACTCCCAAAATGTCTCCCATGTTCTTCTGGATCTCGGATCCCACAGTTCCGAGGGCAGAACTAGTAGAAAATCATCATCCTGCTAAGCAGGAGCATCAGCATGGCGCCCAGCACACCAACGCTGCACAAATAAAACAGGTTAGGAGCCAGTTTAAGCAGTGTGTTGTGTACAGTTCTAACCCCAGCCTTCCCAGGTCTAGCAGAGTGTTGTGGTATAGTTATAACCACAGGCTTCCCAGGTACAGCAGGTGGAAGAGAAATCCAAGTTCATCCCCAGCTGCACAGCGAGTTCAAGGCCAGACTATCTCTCGAGAACAAACAACAACAAAGAACAAAACAAAGTATAACAACACTACATCCTTAACAGTAGCAGTTGGAATGACGAAACAAATGTGCTTCCGTCCTGTCAATAGCAACTGTGATCCAGGTCTGCAGAATTTACTACATTGTAGTCACTACTGCTTTTTCTTAGCTACATTAATTCTCAAGCTTCACAACAACTCCATGACACATGATTACCTCCAGATATACAAACACTACTCCTCTTTAAAAATGGATGCACTGATATTCTGAAAGACTGACCAGCGTGTAAAATCTTAGCATGGATGGGGCTGAGCTGAGATTAAGACTCCAGGCTGGCTTGAGTCTGAATTCTTACTTTTTTTAATGTTCATGTGCATGGATGTTTGCCTGCATGTATGCACATGTACCACATGTGTGCATTGCTCATGGAGGCTAGGAAAGGGCATTTGATCCCCTGGACCTGGGATTATGAACAATTTCAAGCTGGCATGTGTGTACCGGGACCTGAGCCCTGGTCCTCTGCAGGAGCAGGAAGCGCTCTGAACTGCTGAGACATTTATCCAGCCTCAAGTCTAAATTCTTAACCACTGTGGAAATACATTTCTTTTCAAATTATTCTATTTTTGCATACACTGAATGCAGAAAATTCCAGGAGTATAACATATTTCTACATCAAAGAAAAGGAAAATGACAAGTTATGAAATTGGAGAGCTGTTTTAAAAATGCTCTAAGTAATAGCGCCTCCTCTTGCTCTTAGTTCTTATATTCAGCTGGGAACTCAGGTGAAGAACTTAACACTATACATAGGAAATTCAGAAACATCATTAAATATGGGAATTAAATACTGAAAATTTACCAGAGCTGCAGAAGGAACGGCATGTTTAAAACAAATTCTCCATGCGAGAGTACCAATTTTACCCGGTTTATCACAGAAATATTTTTGTGCTCCAGTGAACAGAGAGAAGACTGATCGCTCAGGGCGACGTCCCTGGCCTGTTGTTACAAAGCAGAGCCTTGTTGCAAGGTTTTCTGCACTTATTTTGTATCAATAAAAAAAGTCACTGCAGTTCACAAGGAAGATATTCTCTCATGAAAAGAAATGATGGGGCCTGTCAGGGCACAATGACCCCGAGCATGCATCTCATCTGCAGAAGCAATGCATGACGGGAAGTTAGCTTTTGCCTCGCGGTAAGTCACACAAATCTGCGAGAGCTGCAATGAGCTCTCTTGGTGATGGGATGTCAGTATTCAGGATCTAGCCGTTCTACACCCCGGTGCACTTCAGGGCTGGAATTTACAACAGCGACGGCCCGCATCTGTTACATTCTTATTTGTAACTATTACATATACTTTAAGCCATTATCCCAGTCTACCAGAAATGCAAACACAAAGCAAAAATGCGGGGTTTCAATGATGCAACATAAATATTTGTGAGACTGTTCTCCCAAGGTCAACGCTTACTTCAGCTACAGGTCTGTCCTTCTCTTTCATTATTAATTATAAAGCCCACTAAAGAAATTTAGTATAAGTACTTAGGAACAAAGTAATTGTTTGGAAATTGACGGCTACATAAATTCAAAATACTCTTTTTTAAATAAGAACACTGTTTTCTGAATCTAAACCTTTAATACCTAAAAAAAAAAAAAATTGCAAAATTAAACCATGCACTCAGCATGTCTCACGGGAAACATGAAAATTTAGTATCTAAAATGTTTGATCAATCAAGCGCTGCCGTGATGGTCCTGCGTGAACCTCGGTTCAGGAATCAGGGAGTGAAAGCGGAACCAAGAGCCATGGGATCAGCCGCGGTCAGCCGCGGTCACCCTCGGCCGTGGGTGCCGTCAGAGCAGACACAGAGGTCAACAGTGGGACCTAACGGCCTCTGTCTGTCTTTAATGTCGCATGCTGTGTGGACAGAGAGACAACCAAAGCATTTAACCCACAGTAAAAGTTTGTTGAACTAGTAATATTTTGGTTCAGGCATCGAGTTGACAAGTTTAACATTTCAGCTTTCACTTTTCACTCTCAGTGTGAAGGAAAGTATTATTATTTTGTCGGTCTAAAACTTGAAGGTTACAAAAGAGACCCAGGCAGTTGGCAGTTGGTGCTATTTTAATTCTGCATCTCCCTAGTACCCGAATGCTTCCGTATGCCACAAGCCGTGACAGGCATTTGCCTGTTCTTACCTTACCAATTAGTTACACTTTTAAACTCCTGGCAGGTAAGTTTCTCAGTAGGCTTATCAGCGTGCCATTGCCAGCAATGTTGGGTCAGATGACGGTACATTTTGAGGGTGTGTACGTTACAGTAAGAGGAGCGTACAGTGAGAGAGCCTCACACACTGGGAGATGAAGGAGCAGCCTGTCCTCTGTGGACCAGACTTCATAGCACCAGGCTGTGAAAACCAAAACTAACATGACATCATCATAGGGGTCAGAACTGCAGGTCTACCCCCGTTGAGAACCATTAAATCAATCAGATAGAGCCCGCTAGGTTACATCTAATGGGTAAGGACAGCCAGCCAGCTGGGACTCTGCTTCTCCCGTTATTTGGCAATTCCATTTAGATTTCCATCACATATGTACATTATTTAGGGAGCTTCTGCCGTGTTAGGTTTCCATAGGACCCTTCAAATGGCCCTGGATTTTAGATCTCTCCCTGAGCCCCGTTCCTCCTCCCCTGCCCATTTGATCCTCCACCCCAGTCCTCCCACGTCCATCCCTAACTATCTGATCTACTTCCTTCTCCTAAGGAGATCTGTCATCCCGACTCTGTGCTTCTACAGATTGTAGCTTGGTTCTCATCAAGTGGACAGCTAATATCCACATGCAAATGAATGCATATCATGTCTGTCTTTCTGGGTCTGGGGCACCTCACTCAGAATGATTTTTATGTCTATCCATTTCCCTGTAAATTTCATGATTTTATGTTCTTTTATTGGCTGAGTAATACTCCCTTGTGTAGATTACCACAATTTCGTTAGCCATTGTTCTGCTGAGGGACATCAGGATTGTTTTCAATTTCTGCCTGTTATGAGGAGCAGCAATGAACACGGTTGAGCAAGGGTCTCTGTGGGGGATGGAGTGTCCTTTGGGTGCACACCCAAGTGTGGTGTAGCTGGATCTTGAGGTAAATCAATTCCCATATTCCAGAGGAGCCACTACACTGATTTCCGTGGCGACTGTAGGAATTTGCACTTCCGCCAGCAACGGATGGGCAGGAGGTCCCGCGGGACTCTCCAGTCCAGGCAGTGGCCAAGGCTGCAGCTGCCCTCCACCAACTATGAGAAGGCCCATTAATGCAGTCAGTGCCTCCACAACTCAGTGAACACGGAGAAGCTGACCTGGTGCCTACACAGAGCCTCCACCCCGCAGGCTAGCATGCTTGTTACAGAAAGGTGTTCTGCGCACGCCCAAAGCAGAAACAGCAACCCAGCCTCAGACACCCTGATGGATGACAGTGCAAGACAGACCACAGCGATGGTGGCACAAAGCTCGTGAGAATAAACAGCCAGCATCTAAAAGAACCAAAAGAATATCTAATTCTAGTTTGACTGAAGGCCCATTCCACGAGATGGAACCCATACCCATGCTGCTTGGCTGACCAAGAACCTGAGACTAGACAGTTCAGGGAAGCATGATAAAACCAAATACTATTGTTCTAAAACACAAAAAACAAGAAACAGTGCTAAAATGACCCCTGATGACCTTCCATGCCCATACTTCAGAGCCTTTCTCGGGCATCATCACAGATGCTTCCTCCTGCAGCTGAGACTCAGTACGCAGAGAGTGAGAGACCTTGAAACACTCAGCCCTAAGTGGGATCAAATCCCTCCACACAGGGATCAGGGAACACTATGGAAGAGAAGGCAGAAAGGGTGTAAAAGCCAGAGGGAGTGGAGAACACTAAGAAAACGAGGCCCTCTGAATCAACATGACCAGAACTCATATGCACACACAGAGACTGAGGCAGCCTGCACAGGGCTGCGGGGTCTGCACTGGCCCCTCTGCGTACGCTACGGCTCCCAGCTGCTGTTTTTACGGGATCCCTGGGAACCAACAGCGACTCCTGTGGCATTTCTTTTCCTTCTTCTGTTTGTTTTGCCCAATTTCAATGTGTACGCTTGTGTTTTATCATACCATATCATATCGTAGTATATCGTAATCTCTCAGAAATGTGTTTGTTTTCTCAAGGGGGACACAATGGTAGTGGATTCCGATGGTAGGTGGGGAGGTGGGGAAACTGAGAAGAGCAGAAGGGAAATCATAGTTGGGATATACATACATACATATTTACATACACACACATGTATATATATACATATACACACATACATACACATACATACATATATACACATATACATACATACATACATACACAAATATACATACACACACATACATGCATATACATACACACACACCTACATACATATACACATATATATACATACATGCATATACATACACACACATACATACACATACATACATATATACATACACATACATATACACACACATATATATATACACATACATATACACACATACATACACATATACATATATACATACATACATACATGCACACACACATATATATACACATATACACACATACATACATATACAAATATACATAAACACACATACATACATATACATAAACACACACATATATATATACATACATACATATACATGCATATGCATACACATATATACATATACACACATACATATACATACAAATATACATACACACACATATATACTAATAAGTAGATGTGCTATGTATTAAATATATATATTGCATAATAAATATAAATAAAAATACTGTGTAATAATTTTTTAAAAAGCAAAAAGAATTTGACAATGGGACAGAATTACACAAAGGCTATAAAAATACTCAGAGCAAAATTATTTTCCTCCAAACACGTTGATCTCGCATCTGTAACTCACCATGAGGTAAACGGTGGCCACAGAACACTGTTTCCTAGGTATTCCTAAAGAAGAATCGGCATGGCGAGAGCAGACAAACACTGAGACAGACGGCCTGTGGGTGCTGGCTTACACTGTAAATAAGAAATCAATCTGTGGGCTAGCACTGTCACTCGGCGGTCCAATGCTTGCGTAGACAGTGCAAGGCCCTGGGGTCTAGCCTCAACCACAGCGAATAAACAAATAAGAAATATTTAAATAGTAAAATACAAGTAGATGTACTCAAATTTGGAAGTGAATTTGATTTCTCCAGCAAAGGTAAGAAACAACGTAATAACCCCTTGTCTAGGTTTCCCCAAGAGTCAGTCCACATGAAAACCTGTATCTGAAAATTTTAAGGCCAAAAGAAGACTCGTGGAGGGTCGTGGAGACGGAGTTCCAGCCACGGTTGATCACTAACCGTCTGGGTTGTGTGTGTACACTAAGAATTTTCATGGAGCCTCAGTTTCCTTTAGAAAATAGTGCTAGAGGTTCCTCAGCACCATTACAGTTTTAGTAACCTACCAAAGTGCCTAAATCCCACGTCTCCACTCTGTTCCCAAGTCCTCGCCAGTAATCTGCTCTCCTGATGACATCCGCTTTAACACCAGCCAGGGCTCCAACATGGCACCAACCACGCCTCCCAACACAACAGCAGCCATGAAACCAACACAACACCAATGGCTCCAACACACCAGCCACGGCTCCAACACAACACCAGCCGTGGCTCCAACACATTGCTTCTTCTAGAGCTGCATTCTCTGGATTCATGAGAAACTACCAGACATTTCCCCATTTGGTCTGCAGTTTCAGTAGCCAAACGGCTGAGTGTAACATTTCTGGAATAGCATGTCTCAATTGTACCAATTTATCTGTGGCCTTACACTTAAATAAACAAAATTTAGAATTTAGTATCTGGTGACATCGATTTTTAAACACAGAAACAGTTAAGAAACAGAATAGCCTGACACAGAGCAAGGTGACCTGAATCTTTTAGATTTCACCAGTGGGTAAAATAACAGGTAAATTAAAAGTGAGCAGGGAGAGAAAATACCCTCGAGTAGTTCTGATTCTAAAAGAGGAAAGGAAGGAAGAGGAAATTCTAGTATTTTCCTACATCCAAAAACTAAACCGTGAAGTGTGAAGAGGGGGTACTTTCCTATAAAATTATTTGTATGATGACTTTTAACATATTGGAAAGTAACTGCAAACCTTGATGTTAAAAACCACCAATGTGAAGAACTGCACAACTATCTTACGTTTGAATCTTATTACTTTACTGTTAATCATTAAATCCTGTCAAAGTGATGTACTCAGCTACAGTGACAGTTGCATAAAGTTAATAAGCAAAACACGTATTCCCTACATTGAACTAAAACACTGTCATAGCAAATCAGAAATAGAAATTATCGAAAAGACTATAGCATCCTCATGAAATACCACCGTTCATATATTACAGCACAGCTGGGGAGACGGCACTTGGGCCTTCCATCGGCAGCAACAACGGCTTGCTCTCCTTCTCATGATAAGATGGTGAGACTCTTCCTGCTCTTGGAGTTCAGAATGTCTGACTGCCACGTGACCACAGAACAGAGGAGACTTTGCGGTTTCTGAAAGGTAGGCACAGGAGTCAGCTGTCCTGGAGCACACAGCTAGCCATGGCGGCTAACGGGGCTGCGGTACTCTCTACGAGCCGCTGAGGAGCGTCAGGAAGGACTGGGAAGTGGACTCCTTGAGCACAGGAAGCGGCTAAGGAAGGTCCCGTGGAAACAGTACCTTCACTGGAAAACATGGAGGGGCTCCCAGGAAAAGGCAGCTAAGGAAGACGCTGAAGAGAAATGGGAGGAGCCAAGCAGAGAGCTGTGCTGAAAATCAAAACAAAGCCTAGGCTGTCGGAGTGATGGGCAGCGGCCACGGGCACGGCTGTCGAGTGATGGCAGCGGCCACGGGCACGGAGATTCGCGCTCCCTACACTAAGTTACTTCGGATCCAGAAAACACACGGCGTGGCTTTATGCAGTTAATTCTAAGAAACACAGATCCCAGCAGGTTCCTTCTTCGTATTCACATCAACTCCGTGCCACCCCTCAGCACGCAAAGTCTGTCTCATTCATGAAGCTCTCCATGTAATGAAGGATGTCTAGAGGAAACTTATTTTTTCTATTTTTTTAATTAAAAACACTTTTTCTTATAATATATTCTGATGGGGGCTCCCCTCCCCCAGTGCCTCCCAGCTCATTTCCACCTGTTCTCCCACCCAAATCCACACCCTTCCTTTCTCTCTCTCCTTAGAAGACACATCCAGAAAATAACAGTAAGGTAAAATAAATACAAACACACAGACGAAAAAGTGCCAAAGGAAAAGCACAAGAAACACAAATAGACACACAGACATACATGGCCTCACTCGGAGAATTCCCATCAAAACAGAGAAATCGGAAACCATGACACACACACAAAAGACCTGTAAGGTTTAAATAAATAAAAAGACCTGACAAGGTGTAACAGGACAAGAACCTCTAAAAATACCACTGAGTTTGTTTTGTGTCAGCCATCCTGCTGGGCACGGGCCTGCCCATAAGAGAGGTCTGAGCACCCAGTGAGACTCCATTGGAGAAAACTAAGTTTTCCTCTGCTGGAGGCTATCAATTGGACAGAGCTTCTGGGCAAGAGATGAGGGCATTTGTCCACTTCCCCTCTAGCTCAGGGACCCTATTTCTAAACCACGACAGGAACTGGGGATTGCTGTCTCTAACAAACATTACTTTGCATGCTATAGCACCAGAAGTTACTTTATAAGCAGGATCAGGACTATACTCTTCCCAAGTATGCTATCAGATAGATGGAAGTCTCTTAACAGCAGAGAACACCGAGGTTTCTGTAGCTCTTAATGCCTATAGCCATAATAGGGGTGATATTAGGGCCCACACGTTTTAGGGCCTTTAAAAGTTGCAAACTGAGGCTGTGAGATAGCTTGATGGGTAGCGTGCTTGTGCAAGTCTGAGGACCTGCGTTTGGAGTCCCAGCATCTGTGGGAAAGCTGGGCGTAGCAGCCCCCTGTGACCCTCACGCAGGAGAGGCAGAATCAGGGGATGTCAGGGTTTACTGGCCGGCTAGCCTAGCCCAATCTGTGAGCTTCAGGTCCAGTGAAGACACTGTCCCAAAGAGTAAAGGAAGCATCTGATGTCAGCACATACACATGTGTGGGTGTGCCCGCGTGCAAACAATTCTATATGCTCCACATGCACGCACACACACACATAAACCAATACAGTCACTTGTATTATGCAAGCACAGATATGAGCATCTACAGTGCGCACCACAGTATACAACCTGCTGGGACCGCAACAGACAGAAGGGGCAGGAGCTGCTTTGCAAGCCAGACACACTCGGGTGGGTTCCGACGCTTGCTCTGCTCCTCACCACACTGGGAGAGCAAGCTCCCGAGCATCAAGCTTACCATACTGGGCTCCCTGAACTTGCTACACTTCACTTTACTCACTGGTGAGAGGGAAACAACAGGACCCATGATTGAGCAGACTACGCCAACTATGAAACAACGTACACAGAAGACTAGTAAGGGTCCACTTCACATTATGCTACAGAAAGACAGCCAGGTTCAAAACTGTACTTAAATTTAACTCACAATTAAAACGCAAGTACTCCAGAATAGTACCCGTGTGTTCCTTCATTTTACCGTTTGTATGATTAAAGTTATTTACCTTAAATGATAATACAATGGTTCTGATTTTACCAGTAAGTGACAGGGATACAACGGGTCTCCTTTTCACCCTGTTTAGAACACATGGAGTTGATGGCCAAATGCAATATTTAAGTATTTTTATTTTAATTTGGAGCATCAGGCTAGTAATCAATGAAAATCAAATTGCTATCAAGTTAATAATTATTCTGCTTTGGAATGCTTAGTTAGAATCTGTCTTCTATTATTAAAATAGTACTTCCAATATATTTAAAAGTTCTAGTATAAAGGTTAGCATTCCAATGTGCAAATCGGGCATTATTGCTAAATTCAGATTTTTACTAATAATTCTCCAAAGAGAAGTTATTTTAGAAAATTATTTCTTACTAAGCTGGAGAAGAAAAGTATTGCAAGCAGGCTTCAGTTGGTCAGTGTACTCAACTCCCTCCACCAAAAAGAGATTTAATGTAATGGAGTCACGTAGCCAAGCCCATGACATATATTCTGACTGTTCATTACAGGTCCAGATTACTTGCACTCAGTCATTAAATTCAGAACTTTAGTCTCAGAGAGAGCCATGTGGCTGGCACAGAGTCTAATCTAATGGACGCCCACTCGATTCTTCTGAAACAGGATCAATCAATAACAAAGAACAGGTGAGACACAGGATCATGGAACGAAAGCTTTTGCGCGGTAAGTGCCTGCCTCCTCCTGGAGGCGACCCGCCGAGGGAGCCTCTGCCGCATGCATTGATACGACCGTAGAAGTAACACAGGCCCTTTGATTCGTGTTTTATTAAATTTAAACATATTGACCTAAATCACTTTTCTTTTCACTTAGAACATATTGGAAGAGCAATGAAATGATACATTTGGTACTAACTCAAAACTATTAATACTGCTATTTAATGTCTACAATGGATCATTTTAAAAGCATTTTTATAGACAAAATAAATTTGGAAGTGCATGCTTGACAGTTGTTGAAGACAGAGCATAATGTAAATACTGGTCAAGGATCCTGGGACACCGCAGACAAATTAACTATTTCACGGCCTACTCTACTTTCAGCAACACGTTTTCCCACCCACCAAAGTCCAGAAAATCTCAGTATTCTCCCAGAAATGTCGCTGGTGCCAAGAAATGCAATCCATGAACAGAGCTCAGAGGTGACGTCAAAACCAGACTAAAACGTGAGCTTCCACAACACTGCCAGCGTTTCCACGTACAAAATTCTTAAATGACGGCTGCCTGTCCCGCAGCGTGTAACCGCCCACTCGCACTAGGATAACTTCAGCAGTTAGGTGCCTGTTATGTGGGCCCACGAGACTGTCTGGCATTTAGTGGATACATGATAAATAATAAATAAATTCTGAATTACCTGATAAATAAATGAACAGAAGGGCTATGTGTGCGACGGCACGGACACATTAACTGTGTCGGGGGAGTGCGCTAGCCAGTGTGCTAAGGGGAAGCGGCGACCCAGTCTTGTTAGGACGATCTGGAGAAGACGCACAAGAGGATGATTTATGGAGCAGTGCTGGGAGCCGCAGCACTGTGCTGTGGCTGAAGGACAGTGGACGGCGATAGGAAGCCTAGAGAAAAGAGCTGCGTCTGGAAGGTGCATGAGAACCAGCCTTCTAGCAAAGGGTGGGACTAGCCTCGGACTCCACAGGGAAGAGGCCGGAGGGGAATGCCATGATATCACGAGCACATCTGCACTGTAGCCTGGAACTCACGGCCGCGGACATCGTCAAGCCTCCAGCCTCCTGGGTTCTCTCCCCCTTGGTGACCAATTCTCTAATCTGAAATAAATTGATTACATCCTATCCAATTATTGCTGTCCTGAACTGTGCGGAAACGTCCTGGAGTCATAATTGCCCACAGAAGGGCGCTAAGAGGATGGTCCACATTCCTTATGATAAACAGCACATGCCGTGCGGGCTTACCTGTCCTAGAGAGCACTAGACAGAAAGGGAAACATACACAGACAGCCTGTTCTCATTCTAGCAGCTCTGTATTGTTACAAATGAGCAGTTCATATGCAAACAGAGGCAGGGACCTGCTGAGATATCAATGCTGCTCCTACATCCATCCTGGGTCTACAGAGCCACCAGGCCAGAGAAATCTGCTTCTAGGAGCAGAGATTATATGTGAGACCCAGGCTCAGGAAGAGACCTGTCAGCAAGGCACTGGAGTGCAGACAGAAAAGATGCAAAGATAAGGAAACAGCTTAAGCAGAGGCTTTCAGCTAGGGAGGTATCCTCCCTCATATCAGCTGCCATAAAGGTTACTGCATGTGTGCTGGAGAGTGTGCTTGTGAGTGTGCTGGTGAGTGTGTGCTGGTGAGTGTGCACTGGGAAGTGTGCAGTGGTCAGTGTGGGCTGAGGAGTGTGGGCTGGTGAGTGAGTATGTGCTGGTGAGTGTGTGCTGGTGAGCTAGTGTGCACTGGTGAGTGTGCGCTGGTGAGTATACGCTGGGGAGTGTGGGCTGAGGAGTGTGCACTGGGGAGTGTGCTCTGGGGAGTGTGCTCTGGGGAGTGGGCAGTGGACAATCACCTGTCTGACACCCATGTGCAAAGCCAGGAGCTCCCCCCCCCCTGTGTCTGCCATGTCCCCCCCCCCGCGCCTCCCCGGGTCCTGTCTGCCATGCACCTGCCCCGGGGACAGCACTTCAGCCTCTAGAAAGTGGCAGCAGCTCCAGGCCTCCTGTTCTTCACACCTGACAGGACAGAGTGAGGAATGCACTGTGTGCTGTGATTGGAGACTGCCCTTCATTTCGTCCCCAGCTCTGTGTCCTCCGCCATTTGTGAAACCATGCCACTGTGCTGCACTTGGAAAATGGGTCACCAGTGCGCACATCTGTCTGCCCCAGTCTGTGGCCGAGTCACCAGTGCGCACATCTGTCTGCCCCGGTCTGTGGCCGAGTCACCAGTGCGCACATCTGTCTGCCCCAGTCTGTGGCCGAGTCACCAGTGCGCACATCTGTCTGCCCCGGTCTGTGGCCAAGTCACCAGTGCGCACATCTGTCTGCTCTGGTCTGTGGCCGAGTCACCAGTGCGCACATCTGTCTGCCCCAGTCTGTGGCCGCTCCGTTTGTGTTAATTCTATGAACAGAGGCAAGCATCTAACAGAACTGTTACGTCCACACAATGGCCACACTTATTATAAGTCACTTCTTTTTGTCTTTTTCACACTGGGACATCTATTATTTAAAAACACATAGATGTAAGTGTGTGCATGTACGTGTGCATGTGCGTGTGCATGTGTGTTATAAGGTGATGGTTTTATTTCATTCTGATAAAGTCATTACTAGAAAACCTTGTCCCGGTATGGGTTGAGAATCACTCGTTTAAATTCTGGTTAACTAGAGAGTAATAGTACACACAGTAATACTGTTGGGGGTCAACAACCACAGAAAAGGCTCGCCTTACACAACAGTAAAAGCACTCCTGCCAGTTGTCCTGGTCATGCAGGTTCTGACTCATGCTAATGACATCATAGTAAGAAAAACTGTGCACAAATAAATAACAACGTAGGAACAGGGATACACAGGTCAGGATTATGGTCCCAGTGAATTCACGATGTCGGGAGGACCTGGAGAGCCAGGTTCGCAGGAGGAAAAGGATGAAAGGCATAAGGCAAAGGAGGAATTCTACATAAAGTAATGTTTAGTGAGCTAACAGCTCAAGTATTCTTTATCATACATGGCCACTGTCTGGGCAAACAGAGGTGCCCGCAGCAGCCACGGATGCTTCATTTTCCTTTGGCCACTAGTGTTTGGGGAGAACTAGGGCTGGGTTAGGATCTACAATGTTGCAGACAATCTGCAACGTATTGCTGTGGGAGCTCTCCCTGTCATCCGTGACACCCACATGGGCTCAACTCAAGGTAATAAAGGTTAAGGCTAGGCAATGTTGTATAAATGAGAGAAGTCAGGCTGGAGACGTGACTAAGCAGTCAAGAGCATTGGCTCCTTTCGCGGGTCCCAGGTTTGATTATCAGCACCCACAGAGCAGTTTACAACCATCTTTAAGTCCAGCTCCAGGGACATCCGCTGCCCTCTTCTGGCCTCCACAGGTACTGCACACACACGGTACACCCACGTACATGCAGGCAAAACACCAAAATATAAAACAAACAAATAACAAATAAACAAATATTGTCTGTACATGGCTTACAAATGTACATACAGGCAAAACGCCGGAATCTGAAACAAATATTTTTAAAAACTATAAATCAAAGACAATACATAGAAAATACAAAAGGGACAGTTATTACGGAACAGGAGGCTCATCTTTGATTTCAACTAAACTAGAATTTTTATATCAATCTACAAAAATTAAAAAAACATAATCTGGAAAACATTAACTGATAAGAAGTATCTAAAGAAACTTCTGGCAACGTGTTTGCGGCCAGTGTTAGTGACAGGCTTCGCGAGCCATCTTTAAACTGTGTCATGAAACCATTTCACCGTTCCTTAACGCCGACACGCCTTTACGCTTGCTACCCGTGAATCAGGGACAGGACCGTGCCGGCTTCTCCGTCCGGTGATGTGGCCGTGCCTCCTTCCAGTCACGGACTGTTGCGTAACAACTCTCCCTACACCTCGGGTGTGGCAGTAACCGGGAGCTTGGGAAGAACACAGATGTGAGCTTCAGGTCTGATTCAGCCGAGAAACCAATTCTGCCTTTCCCCTCCCTCTCCTCTCCTCCTCCTCCTCCTCTCCTCCTCTCTCCCTCCTCCTCCTCCTCCTCCTCCTGCCTCTCCTCCTCCTCCTCCCTCCTCCTGCCTCTCCTCCTCCTCCTCCTCCCTGTGTCTCCTCCTCCTCCTCCTCCTGCCTCCCTCCTCCTCCTGCCTCTCCTCCTGCCTCTCCTCCTCCTCCTCCGTGTCTCCCCTCCTCCCCCCTCCCCCCCTCCTCCTCCTCTCCAGCCTCTCCTCCTCCTTCTCCTCCCCGTGTCTCCACTCCCTCCACCCTTGCTTCCCTCTCTGATCCCCACCCTGCTCCTCCTCTGCCTCAAGCACCCTGTAGCATTCTGAGAGGAGGAACCAGACTGTTTACACGGAGCTGACTTACCTGACGTGAGCACTCTAAAAGTTGAGAAGTGGTATTTGTTCATCACCTAAGACCGGACATGAAAACCAGCAGGCACTTCTACTTCTATGTCCCCGCTACACAACCCGCCATTGAGCCCACTCACAATCAACATGGACACAACTTTTCTTTGTATTATCAAAGAATGTGTAGTCACCTTGATTGCACACAGCCCATTTACAGCAGCAATGTGAATGCCTATTCCCTGTCCCTAATTCTCTCTTGCTGCTCCTCAAAACATGAACACACAACACCATGATCAGAGTTAAAAAACAGAGAAACAAAATGTCCCATTATTAAGACACAAAGTCTTTAATAAAAACAACTGAAAATCACATCCATAAACAAATTACTGGTGTTTCAAATAATCTTCAAAATTAGTGCACGAGAATCAGGCGGCAGTGCTAACCAGCATCAGCAGCAGCGCTCAGCCCTCCACTGTTTCCAACAGCAAGGCCCGTTCTCCGTGTGCACATGAGCAGCAAGCAGCCCTGCTCTGAAGAGCATGTGGAGACACGTAATTAACACGTGTACTCGGGACAACCACGGGAATTATGCGATCAGAGGTGTGTTTAAGACGGCTTCCAAAGGTGGCCTCCTGTGAAGTCTTACTTGATAAATACTAATTTAACAAACACTTATAAAGGGTCTGCTGTGTTCCAGGGGAAGTGCTACATTGTGTCTGGAATAAGAAGATAAAGATCGTGTATCTTCATGGGGAAACAAAAGCACTTAGCACATTAGCACACCTTGTGCGGTGCCTACGAGTACAGACATCACACCAACAGCCCAGAGGCGCTTCTGGGTGAAGTGATGGACAAGTCCAGACAGGCAGCAATGGACACAGCCATGTGTGTGCGTGTGCCTTGATTGTAAACGGCCAGTCTAAGACGTTCAAAAAGTAATATATGAGAAATTGTACATGGAGACCCGGGAGAGCTTTGGCACTTAACATCATAAATCAGAGTGGTTTTGTTTATGAGCCAAGTGTGATTTCTCAGCTACTTGCATTTATTAGATTGCCTATTGATTCAGTTTTTATTTTTAGTGTCAGAATTATTTTATGCAGGGATAAGAATTATTATTATAAAACTGTATACATCATAAGCTTCTCTCTGGTTTCCAACTATTATACAACAGCAGAATTGAAATTGTTCATAATGTTGTTTTATACTGAGTTGAAGAAACACATGTACTATAAGCTACTACTACTTCATGTAGAAAAAATGACAAAAAAAAAACCCCACAATCACATAAAATGACCCATTTTACTTTGCCAAAGTAAAAGTTGAATAAATAACAAAACTTTCTTTGGGGAGGGGTTCATTTTTTTAATAATACGTTCATCAATAATTTGAGTTCATACACTGTATCTTGAGAACAGCCTTTTGCCTCCAAAAAACAGACCTTTCTAGCCTAAAGATTTTTTGAGTATTCGTGTGGGTGAGGGGTGGGAGTGAGAACCGTTTGCTTGTGTCGACACAGTCTTCTTACACAGTCCTGAAACCACCACCTGCCCCAGGCTGCCCTTGAACTTGTGAGATATTCATCTGCCCCCTGAGTGCTGGGGCTACAGACATACACCATCATACCGGTCACGAGTCCAGCCTTAATCACATACAATGGCTTCTTAAAAATGAGCTGAATATAAGAAGGGAGGTTTCCATCCTGATGCTTCCAGAATTCAAAAATGCGTGGGCTATCTCCTGCTTCTCCAAGGTCCTGTCCTTACAATAGCCAACAGCATGGAAATTATTTATGGGAATGGTTACGTGCATGCCCATTCTTTCCAGACGTGCATGGCACCTGTGCGTGCTGCCTTGCGGTGGTCATTTCTATCTCATGACTAATTAAAAGACAAACAGGTGTATTAGTCATTGTCCAGATGAAATAAGGAATCCACATAACATACTTAACAAAGTACTTACCGATAAAAACTATACTGTTTTGCCATCACAATGGAAGTCAGCCACTAGTTCAGCCTGGGGTCTACCCCTACGACTTGCTGCCACATGTAATTTCTACATAACACAGTTTTTATAAACCACTGCCATATAAATTGTGATAAATTCAGCACTAATCCACTGTTGGTAAACAAAAAGACAACTAAAAGTGAATTTCAAAACAAATCAGGGGCTGGAGAGATGTCTCAGCACTGGCTACTCTTCCAGAGGACCTAGGTTCAATTCCCAGCACCCAGACGGTAGCTCATAACTGTCTGTAACTCTTGTTCTAGGGGATCAAACATCCTCATACAGACATACATGCAGGTAAAACACCAATATACACAAAATAAAAATAAATAAATGGATAAATAAATAAATCAAATTTCCCAAGGAGAACAATTGGCTGACAAATCCCATCACTCAGTACATTTACCAACTCCTAGCACTTTGCTTACATAAGCTCCCTTCTCTCTCTCTCTCTCTCTCTCTCTCTCTCTCCTCTCTCTCTCATCATCTGTGTCAATCTTGTGGATGTTGTCTTACCTTTTCAAACGTAAACTCTAAGGGCTTGTGGTAAAGGTTTTCCATAGCCAACCTAGAGAACTCTCAGGCTGTATCTAGTCTGAAGCAAGAACTAACTACGCAGTCTGAATCACATTTGAATATTCTTACACAGCATATATCCCTTGGGGTCATATGAAAAATATCTTCAGACTTATACATTAGGAAATCTATTTCAGTGATAGACCCCAAAACTCCCACTTCGGAGAGAAATCATTCAGGTGAGGGTAACTCGCGGGACAGAAGATATAAATAGGAATGAGTGAATATGAGAAAATGAGAGCGAGCACCGGGCTCTCCCAGCCAGGCGGCTGGGCTTACAGGGCGGCCCACTGAAGCCCCAGCTGAGTATCACTGGGCGAGGAAGCAAAGAGATGGACAAAACAAAAAGAAGCCAAAAGCACGGATTCAAGCCATTTCCTTTGTGGTGTGCTTATTCTCTCTCTCTCTCCCTCTCTCTCTCTCTCTCTTCTCTGTATGTGTATTCATGAGCATGTGCACATGCCACATGTTTACACACACATGAGGAAGGCAGAGGCTGACATAAGGCGTGGTCCTCAGTCTCTCCCCAAAAGAGGGTCTCCCGCTGAAGCTGGGGCACGCACACAGCAGCGCACACACGCATGAACACACACACACACACACACACGCACACACACCACACACACACGCGCGCACACACAGACACACACACACGCGTGCGCACACACAGAGACACACACGTGCGCGCACACACACAGATTTGGCTAAGCTGATTGGCCAGTTGGCTAATCCCTAGTGCTGGGATTACAGACATACACTCCAACCCCTGGCCTTGTTGTACGGGGGGCAGAATCAAATTCAGGCGCTCAAGATGCAAAGCAGGCACACCACCAACTAAGACATTCTCCAAGCCTGTGTTTCTTGAAACATTTAAATGTGTACGTCAAAACTTTCTATTCCGTGAGCACAGTGCATGCGTGCGCACGCCGTACACTTGGGTAAGTTACACTCACTTCCTCCAGGTGATGTACTTTACTGCACAGAAGCCCCGAGAAGCAGAGCAGACGAGACCTCACAACACAAACGGACCGCACACACGCAGAGGCCGGAAGCGTCGGTTGGTTGTGCATTCGCTGAGGCCTCGAGGTCTTTGGACAGGGAAGGGAAAGTCATGAGCTGACTTCTGCGTGTGCCCAGCTCAGGGCTACAACAGTGACGTCGCTACCACCTGGGAGGGAACCGCCAGTGTTAAACACCCAGCGGGAGATTTCCATGAGGGTCCAACCCAACCTGGCTTTATGGGGGCCCAGATGAAATTCTTAATTCACCTAGTGATTCTCAAATGCACACGTGAGGAAGGGCGAGGTGGCGTTTCTAAAGAAATGGATAATCCGGGGGGGAGCATTGCTCTTCCTCACAACGGAGCTGTGGCCTCTGCTCCTCCCTGGCCGCCGCTGTGGTCTGTCAGTTCCAGTCCCGGCCTTGACCGGACTCCTAGTCACCACAGTTCACTTCGACCTCTCAAGTTCCCTGACGTGAAAACTCCATTTGACCACTTCCCAAATGGTGGTTAATCTGCATGGATTTAAAATGTGACCTTAATGGAACTGCCTAGTCCTGAAAGTTACTAGGATCCCGGGAAAGCGGGTCATGTCCTTAAAAGTGACATAACGTGAAGCCTTTGTTGCCCTCGTTCACAAGATAAACTGCACAGAGGTATTCGCAAAATGCTTCCTTTTTCCAGTAAAATGCAGAGTCATTTTTAATTTGAATTCCTTCTACACGGTGCAGAGTCTTGCACCGACATCAGAGGATGTGTCAAACTGCTTTGTTAACAAACGTATTCCCCAGATGCGGCTAGAACAGGGGACAGAAGGCTCGGCGGCTCTAACACACCTAACGATTCAATTACAGTCACCTTACGGCTCCATCACATATTTTTCTTCAACAACCAAACAACCTCAGCTGGAAACCTCCAGCAATAACATAAATAAAAGACCATCTGGCCAGAATAATTAAGGAAGGCTGGAAATAAAACATTAATTAGTGCAGTATTTCCAACGACCTTCAGAGGCCTTGTTATGAAATTATATCCAAAACAGGTAATTACTTACTTCATGTTGCTGTTAAGTCTAACTAGGCGTGAATAGACAGAAATGCCATTTTTCTCTTTCAGTGAGGACGACTGATTCAGAATGATGACACACCTCCTACGCGTGATGATTAAATCAAAGCAACAAGCAAACAAGCGAGACAAAAACGCCGTCAGAAAATTTTAAGCCCCGTATCACAAATACATAGGGCCTTAGGGCGTCACCTTGTATCACCCCCTTGATCTGTGGAAGAGAAAAACCCGGGCTCAGAGCATACATTTTGCACACGGTCTCACACCCGAGAGTGGCAGGGGCCAGAGGGGAACGAATCTGATTCTCACTTTAGAAATACTCAGTGCACCGTCAACGCAGATTTACATATAAACATCCGAGCATAGAGTGGCTCGAGCCACCCTCAGAACGTGTCTCCGTGGCCATTTCACAGACTTGCTAATGTACTGATTTTCAGGTCCCGCGAGGAGACCACCCCAAAGCCACGGACACAGAGTGCGCTGCACCAGGGATGACTGGAGACCCGGGAGCATGCTGGGAAGTCCCGGCACAGGTGGGTACACCGTCGCTGTTTCCCTCTCCCGGGACGTAGATGCGGACAGCGTTCTGAGAAGCGACTTAACTTCCCCACTGCGCCTCTGCCGCGCCGGCAGCTGCATGGCTAGGGAACAGCAGAGCCCTTGGCCCAGTATGGGAGGGACATGGTGGAGTGGCCGTGACACCCACAGCACACTGGCCCGTGGGAGGGAGATAACATCAATACAGTAAGATGTAATGAAGACTTGAGAGCAGACCTGGCGGACACCAATTTTCACACTAAGGCAGCCGCTGTTACAAAACGGTGTACGCTGAGGTGTAGGCTTTAAATAACAACTTAAAGGTGGCCGTCTTAAAACCCGGCGTAACGTAAGGTGTCTTTCATTACAAACGCCGTCTATTCTGTATGAACCCTCGTTTCTGCTAGCCCTGGCTTACGTGTCACACAATCCAGGGCTGCTTTGCTTTTCTTGGATAAAATGTTTTGATATGTTTTTATTAGTACATTTAAAATGTGCATACACATAAACAAGATATTTTATCATCTTCGCCCCTTCCTAAGACCCCAACTCCTTCTACACCCACCCCTACCTCTCCAGCTCTCCAAATTTTGTTGCCTCATTTTTGTTTAATGGCCCAGCATTCTGACTTGTGCGGCCTACAGACTCACACGTGTGGGACCCTCCAACGGAGCACGGCTGACCGATCAGACCCCGCACCTTTAAAGAGAACTAACTCTGTTCCCCGGAAGGCACCCGGGGTTCGTGACAGCCTTTCCCTTACATGCTGGACTACTGATTGGCTTCACCCTGTGTGGGTCTTGTGCAGCCAACAGCAGCTGCTGCTGAGTTCACAAGTACAGCCTCTGCATACCCAGAAGACCCTGTTTTGGCCCTAGTTGACCTCTGCACTGACAACCTTTCCATCCTCTCTTCCACAATGGCCCCCGAGCCTTGGAGGAAGCTGCGGGAATACAGATACCGCATTTATAGCTGAGCACACAGCACTCACTCACTCTGACCACTTGCAAAATGTACTTTTTTTTTAATGTACATGGATGTTTTGCCTGAATGAGTACAACATGCATGCAGTTCCCAAAGAAGCCATAAGAGGGCATCAGATCTCCTGGAATTACAATTACAGACTGTTGGGAGTCATCAGGTGTGTGCTGGGAATCAAGTGCAGGTTCCTCTGCTCATGAACCCTGAGTCCTCTCCAGAGCCTATAAATGTATTTTAATTGCTATAACACTATTCACACCTATAATGTGATGTTTTTATTGAGCAACACACAGACTTTAGTAAAGGTCAAAGTGAGATTAGCAAGCCTATCACCTCAAACCTCTCTATTTTCTACGGTGAGCACATGCACAGCTCTTCTCCTGCAGCCAGTGTGCGATGCATTGCTGCTCTAGAACAGGCTATGGTTGGCTGAGCAGGTGCTGAGAACAGAGATCTGGTTTCAAGTACCACTCTGCAGTGCCAAGAACCAAGTGGGTCTGCGTTCGTACTCACCATTTGCCCTCTGTGGCTTTTACGTCAAACAGAGCTGGCAGTGGAGGCAGGGGTGCACGGCACTGCAGGGGCGCACGGCATTGCAGGGGCCCACGGCAGTGCAGGCGTGCGTGCATGGGGGCACACGGCACTGCAGGGGCACGGCACTGCAGGGGCACACGGCACTGCAGGGGCGCACGGCACTGCAGGGGCGCACGGCACTGCAGGGGTGCACGGCATTGCAGGAGCAGCTCCAGACTCTCTCCCCTAAATGCTGGAAGAGGTGAACAGAAGGGAAGCACTAGATAAAACCCAAGGTCTTCCCAAGCCTGCTGCGGACAAGTCTCCTGCAGGGGCATGAGAGACCTAGGCGGTCTGACCCAGGCCTTCACACCTGTCTGTGCCAAGGGCCAGATAGGTCACTGGTGTTGTAGCAAACTTCCAACTACTTACATATGTGGGGGGGGGGGGGGGGAGGGGCGAGGGAGGAGAGAGAGGAGGGCTAGGAAGGAGGGGAGGGGAAGAGAAGGGAGGAGCAGGGAAGGGTGGGGTGGAGTCCCTGCCAGGATATATAGGGAACCCCGGGAGTCCATTAATGGGGTGAAAAGTGTGAGATGAGGAACGAGGGCTGAAGGGAATCTTCCACCGCGTCATTGTTAATAATAATCGATGGTAATAATGTTTTGGGGTTAAATTCAGAGGATATATTAAAATAACACTGAGTGTGTTGCGGCTCCGACAGGGCAGCTGCTCGCGTGGCTTCTGACGGAAGGCACAGGTCCGGTGTGGGAGCGGATGGGCCATGGGAACTCGGAGACATACTGAGCGCCAAGCCCACCGCCGCGTGCAGCTAGATGAACAGAATCCCTGGGCTGGCCGCTGGCTTTCACTAACAACGCAGAACCCCGACATCCCATCCCGACATCCCCGCTACCTCCCAGTCTTCAGTGAAACTGAGAAACCACGCGAAAGTGACGCAGGGGCTCTGTCTGGGATCGTGGTCCCGAGCGGCCGCCCACGCGAAAGTGATGCAGGGGCTCTGTCTGGGGTCGTGGTCCCGAGCGGCCGCCCACGCGAAAGTGACGCAGGGGCTCTGTCTGGGATCGTGGTCCCGAGCGGCCGCCCACGCGAAAGTGACGCAGGGGCTCTGTCTGGGGTCGTGGTCCCGAGCGGCCGCCCACGCGAAAGTGATGCAGGGGCTGTGTCTGGGATCGTGGTCCCGAGCGACTGCCCACCAGAGCTTTAGACAGCGCTCGGCCACTCTGAAAAACCCCACGCGGCGACAGCAGGGCTTCTCTCAGCAAGCAGGAATCCCACGCCACCGTCTGCTGTCTGGTGGAACGCACCGGACCCCGTGCCTCTAAGAACCTAACGCACAGTTCTCAAACGACACAGAAAATCCAGGCAGGACCAGCACTGGGGTGTAATAGGCAAACATTTACGTAGCGTTTGCAAATTCTATGCCAATATTTCTTTTCATTACTACAGCAAAAGTAAATAAGCACCATCGAAAGGCTTACATCACCATCAAGTCCTCAGGCGGGGTGAACAGGGACTGCGTGCGCCTGTCTGACCGTAAGCCTACGGACTGTGGGGGAATGGCACTGAGCTGTGGGTTTTTAGTGAAGGCCTTCACCCGTGAAGACTCCTTCTCCCCGCGTGTAAAAGAGAGTTGACACGCCCACACACAGCACTGCCCGGGAGGGTAGAGGAGGGTAGCCATGTTTGGTGTAAGTGGACGACCGGGGCTGTCACATCAGCTGTGGGCAGAGGCGCCTAAGAAGAGACGAATAACAAGCTGTGCTATTGCCATAGAGTAATACGGTCATTCCACGATGTGCACACATTTTGAAAAATAAATCTATAAATTATGTATATATGTGTATAGATACATATATATGCATATATAGGATTTTAAAATTAAAATTGAGCCAGACTTAGTGATGCATGTCCATCAACTAGGGACACTTAGGACATAAAGGCAAAAAAAAAAAAAAATGATCAGAACTTCAAGGTCAATCTTGAATACACATTAAGTTCCAGGCCAACTTAAGGTACATGAGACTATCTCAAAAATAACAAAAAGCATTAAATAAATAAATAGATAGATAAATAAACAAAACTCAGGCATTTATAAACTTAATGAGGAGCTGGGACGACGGTTCAGCAGGCGAAGGGCTTGCTATGCAAACATGGAGACCTGAGTTTGGACGCCCAGCTCACACATAATGGGCATGCTAACACGGGCTCACTGTATTGATCCTGAGAGAAAAGCAACAAGGCTGTGGGACCTGGGTGAGCTGCAAGGAGCCCGGGGAGCTGCGGGATCTGGGTGAGCTGCGGAGCCCGGGAGCTGCAGGAGTCTGGGTGAGCTGCAGGAGCCTGGGAGCTGCAGGAGCCTGGTGTGGGAGCTGCAGGACCTGGGTGAGCTGCAGGACCTGGGTGAGCTGCAGGAGCCCGGGAGCTGCAGGACCTGGGTGAGCTGCGGGAGCCCGGGAGCTGCTGCAGGAGCCTGGGTGAGCTGCAGGAGCCTGGGTGAGCTGCAGGAGCCTGGGTGAGCTGCAGGAGCCCGGGAGCTGCAGGAGCCTGGGTGAGCTGCAGGACCTGGGTGATAGCTGCTGGAGCCCGGGTGAGCTGCAGGACCTGGGTGAGCTGCAGGAGCCCGGGGAGCTGCAGGACCTGGGTGAGCTGCGGGAGCCCGGGGAGCTGGCAGGAGCCCGGAAGGGTGTGAGCTGCAGCTGGGGAGCCCCTGGGATGAGCTGCAGGAGCCTGGGAGCTGCAGGACCTGGGTGGAAGGAGCTGGGGAGCCCCCTGGGAGCTGCCAGGACCTGGGGAGCTGCAGGGAGCCCGGGAGCTGCAGGAGCCCGGGAGCAAGCTGCATGAGCCTGGGAACGTGCAGGAGCCTGGAAGCCTGCAGGCCTGGGTGAGCTGCAGGACCTGGGTGAGCTGCGGGAGCCCCGGAGAGCTGCAGGACCTGGGTGAGCTGCAGGAGCCCGGGGAGCTGCAGGAGCCATGTGAAGCTGCAGGAGCCCGGGAGCTGCAGGACCTGGGTGGGTGAGCTGCAGGAGCCTGCCTGGTGAGCTGCAGGAGCATGGGTGAGCTGCAGGAGCCTTGGTGAGCTGCAGGACCTGGGTGGGGTGCTGGTGAGGAGCTGCAGGAGCTCGGGAGCTGCGGGAGCTGGGTGAGCTGCAGGCGCTCGGGGAGCTTCAGTGAGCCCGGCTTAATGACAGATCTGGTGCTAAGCTGTAACGATCACCTACCTCAGCATACACATGCACGTCGAATGCACAAAAGTATGTATTATTAATAATGTTTGATGTAGCTCAGGAAGAACTTACGAGAACAACACTGTCTTATTTTGGGAGTCTTTCCAATGGCTGACTTGGTAGCGGATGCGTTTCCATACCATAGTCCACTTTTTACTCGTGTTTGAGGTGACACGCTTCTGTTAGGTAGCTCAGGCTATCCTTGTGCTATTCTTTCCCAAGGGCTAGGTTACAGGTGCACACCACCAGCCCGGCTTTAGACTCGACTCCTAGCTGCTATGCTGTGTTGTCCTGTTTGACGCATGCGAGGAGAATGCAGATGCCGATGTGTAGTTGGAAAAGGGGGAAAACTCCATTAATGTATTTCATTTTTATCTTCATTAAACTAGAAGGCTTGAGACAGGTTTTATTTTTTATTTTTTTTAAATTTTGTGTTTCACATTTCAACTATACCTTGCATACATAATTCAAAACTCACCCTGCATGGCACAGTTTGATACTTCTGGGAAATGCATACCATTGTGGAACATCAACCACGGCGAAAATTGGAGCAGTTTCATCACACGAAAACATGCTCTCCATTCGACCGCCTAAAGACCACCCTGTGGTAACTAAAACTCGACTGGGGCCAGAACACTGTCCATGCAGTTCACATAAATGTGGAACGATTGGTACGAATAGTGTTGTCTTCTGATACTTAGCATACTGCACTAGAGAGTTATCTGGGCCACTGCAACAGTAGTGTGAGCTCTTTAGGCTCAAACGGTATCCCGTCACCGAGGCGACCCCTCTGGGGAGGTATCTACCAGGAGACGGGCATTCAGACCGTCACCAAATTCTGGTGTTTATGAACAAAGGCGACAGCATGCGCTCACACAGAGCCTTCGTGTGCACACAGGGTTCCACTGCCTCGGGGGCAACGTAGAAGGACCAGGACAGTATGTCACCAGCATATTTACGCCTAACAGTCTGTCTGAGAGCAAATTCCAACCAACCACATTTCTGTAGTGATGGCATCATGTAGAATTTGCAACAGTAATGTAAAATTGTAGCCATAACATATTCCTGGATGGAACATAACGGGTGTTTTTCAGTGTGACGCACGCATGGCCGGTAGTAGCAAAGGGGTTGCCGAGACATTGCGGGTCTTGAGTGCATTTTCTAAGATGGATAATTAATATTAGTAAGTATTAAGTATCACCATACACTTATTGTGGACCCTCTTATCTTACTGGTTGGAGTACCTTCAAATTTTTATATACCTCTAGTTACTAATATTTTCTAAGTTACATATTTAGGGGTGTAGTAAACTTTTACTTCACTTTTGTAGATGTGGCATGGTTTAAAGCCATAACCACACTCATCATGTTTGTAACATCCGAAACGTTCAAACATTCCAGCACCATCTGTTCAACGGCTGCTCAACGTTTCGCCTTTCACTTGAAATTGACCGCATACATAGGGTTACACCTAGAGGCCGCTGACGTGTGGTTCCGGCAGGCCATCGGCACCACACACAGGGACTCCACCTTGTAGCATGGTTTCCAACTTTTCCACCGTGGATGTTGCAGGCTGGACGAGTCACAGCGTAAGGCGAACACAGCACTGTAGACATTCATTTGAATCTATCCCATAAGTGCCCCGAGGACCTGCCATCGAAGGACCCAAAGTGTCTTTTTTGAGAATCTCTGGGTTGGGATAAGACTTGAAGTCAACTAGGGAATTCTCCAACTTAGTTCTGGAAGAATTTTATACTGTGTATTATTATTATTAGTATCATTATTATTGTTGTTATTACTATTATGTAAGTATTATCAGCTTTTCTATCACTTAAAAATACACCGGGGATGTGAATGTGTTAAATGGACAGCTCGACTGAGGAGAGCTGACATCTTACCAGCACGTTCCTCTTGTTCACAACTGTACTCCCCCAGGGTCTTCAGTTTGTGGCTTCCCTCATCAGTGTTCTACAGCTTGTAGCACGGCTTGTTAAGTTCATTTCCAAGCATTCCTTCTTTGCAGAAGTAGTGTAATGGTAATCTTACTTAGATTTTCATGTGTACATAGAAGTAAACTCTTTGCGCTATGGACAGAAGGTGCTGTAAAGATTTAATATATCGTGACAGTAGAATCTAGAGACTAAAGTAACGCGCGAAGACGCCTTACCGCTGTTACACGGCTCGCTTTAGTTTCTCGCTTGCTTAACCGCGTAAGCAGCCAACTGTGCGTTGTCATAGTTCCACGTAAGGGCAACATACATGGGCACCGCCTGAACTTTAGGTTGCAGCTGCCCTAGTGCTTCATGATGGTTTTGGTTCCCGTGCTATAATCACAAATGATGTTAAGCTTCTTTTAATAGCTATTTTCATATTTACAGGTTATACTTGAAGAAATAGCTATTAAAACCATCGGTTTACTTCCTACTTTTTTACATCTGAGTTGTAAAATGCTCCCTGTATTTATGAGGAAAGCCTCCTGTCAGACATACGATTTGTAAATATTTTCTCCCACCCTACAGGGAGTTTTTTTCAGGTTCCTGTTGTCTCACGCAGCAGCACAAAAACGTACAAGAGTGAAATCTAACTCACGTATCCTTCTTACTATAGCTATAATCTCGGTCTTACGTTTCTGCAACTATAAACTATTCCAAAAATTACACCGATGTGTTTTCTTCTAAGACTATGCAAGTTCTGACTCTTGCATGTGATCAATTTTGAGTTGATTTTTACATCTTATATTTAGTAGAAAGTCCAATTTCCTTCTGCACGGGGCACCTGCCCGTTGGGGACGGCTGATTAGCCCTCCCTAGTAAGCTGTCCTCATATCCTGGTGAAGACCATCCTGGCAGTCAGATCTGTGCTCCGATTCTTTCTCTGATCTATATTTCTTTTACTAAGAACTAGGTTGTGTCAGCCACAGTAGGTAATAGACTTAAGATAGAATGAATCCATCTTTATTCCTTTCTCAAGAGTGCTTTTACAGCCTTGTATGACTTTATTTCCTTAGGAAGTTCAGAACCACCTTCATTTCTGCAAATAAGGCAGCCAGGAATCTGGTAAGACCGCACAGAAACCGGAGACCAATTAGGGAATAGTTCCATCTTAAGAATGATAACTTTCAAATTCCAGAACATGGAGCACCTAACATTTAATTCTTTGCTTTTCCCCAGACTTTGTGGGCACCAATGTGTGAATCTTGCAGCTCCTCTGTGGGATTTGCTACTAACTTACTCAGTTTAGATGCTGTGGTACATTGGGTTGTTTTCTAGTTTCTCTAACATGCTTTTCTTTCCTTTGTGCAGAGATGCAACTGAATTTTGAGTATTGATTTATCTCAAAACTTTTTTTACTTTTGCTGAGATGTTTTACCTTTTACCTATTTTCAATAACTTACAATTGGATTAAAAACTTAAGGGGCAGTTTTAAAAGGCTTGTCTGTTAAGAGTTTCGTTGCACACCTATGTGTTGCCATAATGCTAACCGTTCGTAAGAGCTGTAGTATATACACACTGTGCGCTTTCAATAAATGCTGTTATGAATTAGCGATATACGTAAGTACTTTCTGGAAGTCATTATTCTGACAGCAAGTCCATCAGTTGGCTCTCTTCTCAAGACAGGGTTTTCTTGGGTTTTGATATGGGGAGTGTCACTGTGCCCTGTCCATTTGTGTTATTTCAGGATTGGGTCCTGTTTAACCCTCCAGCAACTGGGTTCTGTGTAACTCAGCGGGCACGCCTGCCTCCTCTGCAGCTTGAGTCCATGGGTCTCGGCGCGCTTTTACACAGGGGGCTTTGACAGCGGTTTACTGTTCAGTCTCTCCAATCTTACATTGGTCCGTACGGTGTGTCTGGGGTTTCCACTGTTCCTGGCTGGCATGGCCTGGCGAGAAGGGATGACCTGTCTCAGGCCTGGTTACATATGTGTGTCCCAGGTAGGGTTGGTGGATCCTCACGGTGGTAATGTCAGAAGGCTTTACATGTCTTAGGTGAAGGAGAAAAGCTGTAGACACAAGAGGACCAAAAAGGCTACTAGGATTGGCCTCCCTGCTGCACGTGTGACCCTTTGCCAGCTGCACGCCCACAGCAATACGTTTTAGATCTCCTTAGGAAATAGAGCAGACAGAAAGCACGACAAATCCTAAGATGTGGCTCAAATGTTTTTTAAAGTGTGCAAGTGAATAGTTAAGATTTAAAATAAGAAATCAAGTATCAACAACACTCTAGAAGCTTCCACAGATGATGTTCAGCAAACCCTGCATATAACCCAGTGATTACTTCCATTCCTTTAAAAAAAATAAAACAACTTTAAAAACACTGAACCATAATGTTTCTGGTGTGTGCATGTGCATGTGTGTGTGTGTGCATGTGTGTGTGTGTGTGTGTGTGTGTATATCTGTGTGTATGTATACATGTGTGTGCATGTGTGTGTATGTATATGTGTGTATGTGTATGTATGTATGTGTGCATATGTGTGTATATGTATGTGTGTGTGCATGTTTGTGTGTGTGTATATGTGTGAGTATGTATATCTGTGTGTGTATGTATACATGTATGTGCATGTGTGTATGTATATGTATGTGTGTGTGCATGTGTGTGTATATGTATGTGTGTATGTATATCCGTGTGTGTATGTGTGTGTGTATATCCGTGTGTGTATGTATATGTGTGTGTGAGTGTGTGTGATGGTTCACACATGCTGCAGATACTAGCAGTAACGTTGCAATGGGCATACCTATATGCAACTATGCTGAGCCTGTTTGCATTCCTGTGAATAGAGTGGCCTCTCGGGCACAGGTGTGCAATGATGCTCTTTAATGGACACCAGCAATCACCCACCAGAGCATCAGTTTACCCTCTCCATAGCAATGACCTAAGGCTGCGATTACCATACACCCTCGTCAACACCACATGCTACCTGTCTTCTACTGTGGCCCTGCAAAGATTATTACCACACTGTAAGTTTACTATGCATCTGACAAACTTTACACATGCTTGAATTTGGAAGACCTCTGTTGTGAAATGACCAATCAAATTGCTGTCCTTTTCTACTGAGTTGTCTATTGTTTTTATGGATTTGCAAGAATCTCTTTTCACATTTTGAATGCCATTGGTCATATTGGTGTACTATAAAGAGCTTTACTTACTAAGTAGATTTTTCATTATCTTAATAACATGTTTTGATTGAGGCAATTCTTAATATTACTATAGTTCAATCCATTGTTCCTAATCACATGGCTATTGATTTGCATATTCTATGCAAGAAATATTTGCTGATTCCAAGGTCACAATGAATTAATACATGATAGTTATTTTGATTTTACAATTATATTTACACTCTTTAAAATTAATCAAATCATCTACTTTTAAATGTTGAGTAAAATAGTTTTATATGAAAAAAAATGAACAGTTTAAAATATTTTTAACCAAGCATTTCAGCAAATTTTATTAAAATCATAATAGATAACGTTGATTTTGTAAAATATAGTTTTATTCAATCTGTTGGCTTATGTAGGATGTAACTCTATCAGGCTTAATGGACTGCTAAATTATATGAATTTTTGACATCTTATTTGCTTACTGCCTGGTGTTCAATTAAACTCACTGTTCCAGTATTAATTTTATCAGACATAAAATATGCTAGATTTATCAGAATCATAGACAATCAATAGCCAGAAACATGTATCATTATTCTTTGAACTATCCTGGAAGTAGGTCAGTGCTTAATATGGTTGATTGGATTCAAGTGCCATTATGGATTTGAATAGATTGTTCTGTGCCACGGGAATTAGAAAGGCTGCTTTAGTCTAGTAAATTAGAAATACTAAGAATGTTTGCCAAAGATGATCCGATGCTTGGCCGTCATAGCATGCTGTGTATACAAAAACTGATTCTAGATTTTTCTCTATTTTACATCACACAAGATTTTAAGACAGAGTCCTCAAGACACCAGTTGGGGTGCTTTCAGTATCAGTGAGCCATTCTGTTGTTTCTCACATATGTTTTCAGAACATGAACTGGGGTGCCTTTCTCCACAATTGGCCTTTGTTAATACGGTCCTTTTGTTTGAACTAACTTTCTTCATTTTAACTTTTAGCTTTCTAATCTTGACAACAATATTTCCTTAAGAATAAGAGTCCTGGGGCTGAAGAGCCAGGTCAGGATTAAAAGCAGCTCTTCCCAAGGACCTGGGTTCAGTTCCCAGCAACCACATAGAGGCTCAAGACCATCTGTAACTGCAGTCACAGGGGATGCGATGCCCTCTGCTGGCCGTCACCGGCACGTGCATGGTGCAGACAAAGGCAGGCAGGATACCCACACACATAAAGCTAAATTTAAAATTAAAAAAATAATAATAAAATAAAATTACAAAATCGAAAGACTCAAAAACTTTTGTCTTTTATCAATAGAAAAAAAAAGGTTTAAGGTTAATAATAATGAGTACGAAAATAATTTTATAATAACGAAGTTTCACCTGTAGTAAATAATAAATATGGATGTGCTTGCTTGCCAAGGGGAATTCGAAGCATCTCACTTTCTCAATAACAACTGATGTCAGAATACTCTATTTTTTTCTATTTATAGAAATATATGAGTAAAATGAGCTGAAAATGTTGATGGGAAGAAATAATCCCACACGGGATCTTGATTTCTGATGTACAACTTTTTTTGTATTATTTTGGGGGGGTCTTTTTTAAGACAAGATTTCTCTATTGTAACTCTGACTGTCCTGGAACCCATGCTGTAAACCAGGCTGGTCTTGAACTCACAGAGGCCCGCCTCTCTGCCTCCTGAGTGCTGGGATTAAAGGTGTGCACCACCACAACCTGGCAGTCCTATATACAACTCTCAGCCTGTGCAGGTCACACGCACAGCCACAGATGCAGATTTGGGAGCGGGAAGCAGTCAATGTTAATACATTTAAACTCACTAACAGTCAAGCAGTTGAAAACAAATGCAAAATAAATGACTCTCAGCATTACTAAATAGAACACATTCTTGAATCAGAACTCAGAACCATATCTGATATGAAGGCGTTTCAATGTGGAACTTTGTAAGAACTATAAATTTCTACGGAAGAACAGAGTAAGTTATTTTTTCAGTGCATAATTCTACAGACCAAATTCAAACACGGGGGAACAATCTCCAAGGTAAGTCCAAAACTAGGTGTGTAAGAATATATCAAAGTAGAAGCAGAAACTTACATTAGCACAGACAGAACAGACATCCACAGATCTAGATTTCAGAACCCAAGTGGCTTCCCCGGAGGAGACGTGCATCATGGCAAGGAGGTGTGGGCAAGGCCGCCATCTCCTGACGCTCAGCTCTAGGGCTTCAAATCCGCGTTTGTAGTATTGACTAACGATTTTAATTTTCAAATAATTCTTCCACTGTGGCTCATCAAAGATTTTATGCATGAGTGTGATAACCTCAATACCCTCTACACACAGGATGCACTATGCGCTATGTAATAAAGAATGATAGCACTTATCCATCATCTGGTATATGGTCCATTATATTTTTAACTTTTGAGATCTCAAATAATACCAATAATATTACAGCACGGAAAACGAAGTGGCCCCCTATGATAAACCCGTATTCTGCTACATCCTGAATGAAATCAGAAAGACAAGACAATTCAAATAGCTCCTGTAGGCAACCAAGGGGAATGCAAGGAACCTGGAGAGCTGGGAAGTCTGGGCTCCCCTGCACAGCAGCCCATCAGGAGGCCCCCCCTACTCCTGGAAGTGGGTCCCCAGGACTGGCTTTAAGGCCCAGCATTATCCAGCCACACAAGACACTTCTGTCTACCATGCCCTCCCCTGCTCTCTCTTCCCCTCTCCTCTTTGGTTGTCTGAGACAAGGTTTCTCTGTTGTAACTCTGGCTGTCCCGGAACTCACTCTGTAGACCAGGCTGGCCTTGAACCCACAGAGATCCGCCTGCGTCGGCCTCCCTAGTGCTGGGATTAAAGGCGTGTGCAACAATGCCCGGCTAACATGTCCCTCTTCTAGCTCTTGTTTCTCTTATATTTTAATTGGCTTGAAAAGCAGTCAGTTCCCGTATGGTTTTCCCACACGCCATTCAGTCACCCATCCCTGCCACTCCCTCCGCAGCCCCACGTCTCCACACGCGTCCCTCTGGCCACGGCACTCCTGCCCTCCACTCACAGATCACCTCTACTCTACCACCACCTTCCCTGGGGCACCCGCCATCCCAGTGGCTCTGCTCTAGACAACAGCAGCAACCTGCAGACCCAGCGCCCGCACCTACACACGGCAGGGAACGGGCAGCATTTGTCTTGCTGGGGCTCAGTTACCTCTCTTGGTATAATTTTTCCCAGTTCCATTCATTTACCTTTAAATTCCATTTTCTTTACAGCTGAATGAAATCCAATTGTGATTATATACCACACTTTCATTGTCTGTTCATCAGTCAGTGGACATCTGGGGTGCTTCTATTTCCTGGCCATTGTGAACAGAGAGACAATGAACACAACACGAATGATCAGCTAAGCCCTCAGTAGGGTGCGGACTCCGTTGGGTGTATGCCCGGGAGTGGGCCAGACGGATCACAGGGTAGCTCTGTCTTTCCTTTTAGGGTACCTCCACACTGTTTCCGGTGCTGCACCAGTGCACGCTCCCGACAGCAGAGCGCATGCCAGCCCGTGCTTCTTTGTCTTTTACTGTCCTGATGACAGCCGTTCTGACAATGGTGAGACCACACACTTTGTTTGACCACACACACCCCAAGCTGGATCTGAGCAGGAAGCTTCCTAAGAGTTAGTGTCCAGCATGTTGGAAGGGGCTATGCTGCTGTCCAGGAAGAAAAAGTCGTCGGAAGTCACCAATGATTTTACTTCGCTATGAACGACACCCCTGACCTTGCAGGCAGGGTGCTCACTCTGACAGCAGCTGACTCCTGCAGAGGGGATTAACTGCTGTCTGTTTAGATCTGTGGGCCCCTGCTGCCAACTGGCTAAAGTGACCATTCACATCTTTATGTTTACACACAGAGACAAATGCTACTCTCAACCTTAATCAGAGAAGCTTTCTTCGCAATGAATGGTGGTGAAGGCAGAGAATCATGGGAGCTTCGGGTTCTGAGAACACGCCTCTAAGGCTCTGGAAACACTGAAGAGCCATTAGAAAGGATGTAAGGAACTGAGGAAGGGAAAGTCTTCTGTGCACGATGCAGACATTGCAGTTGGGAGCCCAGAGCAGCTCCAGTCACCGTACGAGACAGGCTCAAGACAGGACCTGTCGACAGTCAGTCACGGGTCAGATCGGGGAGACGCTCACAGGCCCGATCCTCCCTCCTGACCACTGGATGCTAATAAATCCTGAGGAAGAGGCAGACATTGACTTCAGCTGTGCACTCACTGGTCAGCTGACAGTGATTAGCCCCAAACCCATGAGCAAGCAAGCAGCCATGGTTAGACTCAGTGAGTCACAAAACAAAGATAGGAAAAGAAAGGAAGGTAAGAAAGGAGAGAGGTAATAGTTAGGAGACATACATGTGTGAAATTGTTAAGAAATAAATTCAGTACATTATTTTCAAAGAAAGATAAAGACGATTCATACCCTATGCCAAACAGAATCTCAAAAGAACTCTAAACCAGAGAAGCTAAATAAAGCCTTCAGCAATTCTTTCCTTGCAGACAAGCCAATCTGATCAGCTTTCCCCTCACTAAGGCCAAGGAAGCCATATTTGACCATGGTTCACAGTTAGCAAAATAAGCAGGGATACCCGAGGAAGGCAGAGAGCTGCCAGAATCATCTCCCCAACTCCAAACAGCACAAAGTCAGCCCTTCCAGGACTCGGCAGATGGAGAAGGAAGGAAGTCCAGAACTGAAACCCGGAACCAGCCCCATGTGGTGAAGCCGAGGGCCAGATAAAGCTCTGGGATGTGACGGATTTCAGGACTTCGCACTTGATTTTCGTTCTGAGGGTGACACAGTGAGATCTACTGTGAGAGAGGAAACTCGACGCGTGCAAGCCAGAGCGCCACAGACACCCCGAACTGTACTGCAAGCGCAGCCCTGGGCACTGCCGGAACAGACTCGGGGTTGCCCTTGCATCGCTGCCTGCCTTGGCATGAGTCTAGGGCATAGCACACCCCAACCCTAGGCATTTGTGAGAACCAGCGTGGTAGCAGTGGAAAGTCGCTGCCAACCCTGTGCTATGGAATGAGACTATTTACTAGATGTAGAAAAAAAAAGAACAGCGCCAGATGACAGAGCACTTAGTCCTCCTGCAGAGCAGCACCAGATGACAGAGCACTTAGTCCTCCTGCAGAGCAGCGCCAGATGACAGAGCACTTAGTCCTCCTGCAACATTTGAGCTGGACTACTGAACTTGCATTCTGCCCACCATCATCTTGGCCAGCTGTGGCAGCACTGAGCCAAACGTCCACATTAGTCCATAGCCTTGTGGATCTCTGTCCAGCCCCAGTGCTGTGCGTGAATTGGTGGGTGAAACACTGCTTTAGAGCTCGTTACTATTGGCACAGTCGTCAGAACATGACAAAATCTCACAGCTCCTGGTTATAAACCAATGGTTGCTGGTAAGATGTCAGGGCTTCCTCTGGCTCCAGAGAATTGGAGGCACAGGCTACTCCGTTTGGTACTTCTGTCCACGTGGAAAAGCATGCCAAGCCTGTAGTTTGGAGAAATATGGGCTTAAATTGCCTTCAAACTCTGAAATAACAGCAACCTAACAGCTGGCCTGAAGCAAACTTGGATGGAAGCAAGACATGGTATCTTGTGCTGAAACAGAAAAGTAACCACAAGTTCCAAGAAATTAGCCACCCACTAATGTCTGGGAAGGCAAACAAGCCAGCTTGCAGACGAGAATAAAAAGCTGGTCTTTATACGCAGACGATGTCCCACACCCACAATGCATAGCTTTCCGGGATCTATCAGCTCAAGGGATGGTTTTTAAAGGCACAGAAACAAGCTAGGCAGTAACCAAGGTGGGTGAAATCTCTATTTTCAGGAAACTCAGAGAACATACTAAAAAGAGGCTGAATTTAGAGTTTACCTTCTATAAAACTTATGTTTCAGTGAAGTGTTTTCTGTCAACTGTGATAAAACGATTCGTTCCTGGGATGAAGGGAAGCTCGCGACACAGCATGGTGGAGTCTGAAAGACGCCACAGAACGGGCATTTGATCAAATTCAACACGTCCTCATGAAAAAAAAAAGAAGAAGAAGAATCGATGCATACACTCTCACCATAAAGGTCACTTACAAAGCCACAAAAGCTGAAAACAAATCAGCCACCAGATCATCACAGAAACAGCATCTGTTGGTGTGGCCAGCATCATCACCAAAGCAGAAGCAGGAGAGGCTGTCTGTTGGGGTCATGTGGCCTGGCTGGCCAATCAGATTCCCTTTGTGTGAAAAGGACCTTTAATCTTGAACTCTTCCTATAGATACCTATAGTGGCCCCCAATGTGTATATTTTATGAACAAAGTTTACCATCAGAATATATTCAAAGAGGGAAGAGAGCGTGCAGACATTCTGAAATCTGAGTAATCCCCCTCGTACAGACCTACAGTTCTGCTGCTGATCGGGCTTTGGGGATACATTTCTGATCCAAGTATCCATTGGCAAACCATGCTCACCATGGCCCAAGCACTGAAACAGCTAGAGGATGGGCTGGCAGGTGTACTATTAAGGTCTGCATCATGCTCCTGCTCCATGTTTGATTGCTCATGATCTAAATCTGAGGAGTTCTGAATGAATAAAAACATCTGAGCTGAGAAGCCCAGGGTTCCACTGTTCAGTACGGCACTGGCCATGACGGTGGTTCCCTCTGCTGAGGACTGGCGGAGTTCGCACCTGTGAATGTGCCTCCTGTGTTGCGCCCTTGCTAGGTCTCCTCAGCAGCGTACAACTATGGATGGCGTATGAACTTGGGGCACTAACAAGCCAGCCACATTCAACATGGAGACCAAGAAGAACGTGAAAGAAACTCCAGTCCTCACAGAGTCCAGGAAAGTACGATCAGAGCAGCTCCTAGAGGACAGAGATTATATAAGCAAAAGTAACAAGTAGATGTCTCCTGAAGGAACAGGAGAGTGAGGAGGGAAAAAGCCTCTGGAAGAGAAAACAGTGGAAATTCAGTGAGAGAAGAGGGCTCAAAAGCGAGAGCCCCAAGACGAGGCCTTTAGCGAAAGACATTTTCGTGGTGAAAACAAAAAATCCAGCTGAGAGCAGGAAAGAAGCAAAGTGTCTACGGCTTTTCCTGATCATGGGGCCAACTCTCCCACCAGCCAAGGGCAAGAATGTTTCAACCTGACATTCTTTCCCCTGGCCGAGGACTTGTGGAAGCCCAGGCTTAGAGTCAAAAGGCTGCTTAAACTGAACAGTTCTTGTTTTTTTTCCCCCCTGCAAACCTGACTACTAGCAGTTCAAATACTGGTGACAGTGATGAGAACTCCACCCACGAGGGGATCCTAACTGCAGACAAGGACTAGCTGTCTTTCCTGAAAACGAGGTTTTATCTGAAAATCTGGAAAGTGTTTCCTCAGGGTCAGCACACAGAAACGGTCTTCCAGAACTGGCCAAGGAGGATAAAATTTTGAAGAACAAATCATAAGCTTCATCAAAGAATTTAGTAAGTTTAAAGAAGACCCGAAGAACAGCTCGATGAAATTAAAGAGAAAGAACTTAAGTAAAATGAACCCCTGAGGACTTAAGTGTGTGTGATGCCCCTGAACACACAAACACGAGCCTGCTGGGATGATGAAGGCAAACTAGGATCTGAACACAGAATTAGTAAGGAGACAGAAGCATTGACGAAGACTCAGGCCAAAATGAAGTTGAAATTGAAAAACTCAATGGAGAAGCTTAAAAAGCTCAAAGGAAATCCTTGCAAGTAGACGCACCAAGCAGAAGACAGAATGTCAAGACTTAGAGATAAAGAAGAGGATCCAGATCAAATAAGCATGGAATGTGAAATTAAAAAAAAAATACAGGAAAAGGATGTACAGGGATGTGAGACACCATGAAAAGAGAAACCTCTGAATCAAAGAAAGGAAAGGGGAAAGAACCCCAAGTCAATGGCACAGACCAGATCTTAGCAACATCATAAAGAAACCTTCCCCAAACGAAGGAAAGACACTCCTACAGATGGAAGAAACAACAGAACACCAAATAGACAAGACCAGAAAATAAAATCCCTGCCGCGTATGATAGTTAAAACACTAAGCATACAGAACAAGGAAACTGTATTGAAAGCTGCAAGAGAAAAGGAAAACTCAGCAGAATAACAGCTGATTTCTCAATGGAAACGCTGAAAGCCAGAAGAGCCTGGAGTGATGCGTTCCAAGTCCTAAATGGCCGTGAAAGCCAACCTAGAATAATATACCCAGCAAAACTATCCTATACCCAGCAAAACTATCCTATACCCAGGAAAACTATCCACCGTAAGTGAGTGAGGACGGAAAACTCTCCACGGTGTACACAGATGAAAATAACAACAAACCCAACAAAAACCATGAAGAAAACGCAGGAAGCAATATTCCATGCTGAAGAAAGGAATGAGCATGACAGAGAGATTGTGGAAAGAAATATGAACCCATAACTTTTAAAACAAAAAAAAATACACGGAGAACACAAACAAAACCAAAAATCCATATACTGATCACAATTAGCACACACACTTCAGTGATGACTTTAAATGCCAGTGTCCCCCCTTCTCCAAAGACACAGGCTGCCTGGGTGGATCAGGAACCAAAATCCATCTTCTGACAAGAAACACATCTAAGCTTTAAAGATAGGCCGCACCTTAGAGTAAAAGCACAAACAAGGGAACGCCAACCGAGTGGGCCACAAAGCAGGTAGGCATGGCCACCCTCTTACCTGGCAAAAAGACTTCAAAGTAAAACTAAAGGGAAGATATGAGGGGCACCATTCTAATCAAGGGGTCAGCTGAACAGGAAGACATTTCTATTCTAGACATACATGCACCAGACTCTGGGGCAGCCAATCTCATAAGAAAACACACTCCTGGAAATAAAGACACAGACTAACATCAGCCCATTAACATGTGATTTCAATAACCTGCATTCTCCAGACAGGTCACCTGAACAAAACACACTGGGTGTCGAAGTACAGTCCAAGAACGAAGTCATGCAAGGGAAATTCTGAGCACTTGTGAGAAAATCCCAAGAAAGAAAGACCAGAGTCCTGTGACCTCAGTTTCTTCAAAACACAGACTTGTTCTTGGAATGTGCTTCCCTGCTTCTCCCAGGTGTGGCAGACAGGAGAGAGTTTACTTCAGCTGTTGTTATTCAAATGTCCCTGCGGAAAACATGCTTTTGTCATCTGTGGCTTGTCCTTGTGATTAAACACCTTACTCACGTGATTTCTCTTAACCCTCAGAATATAAGCTGGCTAGTGCCTGAGGCTTTAGTCTGCCTCATTTTTAGGTCCTGCTCTCTCGGGTTCATGCTGCTGATCAGCTCAGTAAACAGGAGAGAAACATCAACGTATTAACTGATAGCACATGCTAAATGTACTTTACAGACAACTGCAGAATAGCCCACCAAAACTGCAAGGGACACACACCATACTCGGCAGCACACGGACAGCTTTCTAAAGCAGATCACACCCTGGGAAACGCACGCATGCGCACGCGCACACAATCTTTAAAAATTCAAAAAAGACTAAAATCACCCCTCATATAATATCTGAAAACAATATAAGAAAACTTAAAAGCTAACAGCAAATAAATCTGTCTTGATAAAGGAAACTGAGAGGTACACACGCCTTCAGAATGACTCTCAAGAGTATTTTCCTGGACAAACATGCACAAACGCAAGTGTGCACACACAAAGAACCCACATACATGTACAGAAAGCTTGTCAAAAAAGTCTCGTCCGGTGTCTCCATCACCAAAGGAAGCACTGTACAGGTGATATGGAGGAAAGAGTGACAGGCAGCAGGACACGGGAAGATCCACACATGTGCCGAGGATTTTATCAGTGGCTGATGGAGAGAGGCCAGGTTTATTAAGTGATTTCTGTATAGGAAAGTGACTTTTATATGAGTGCTGGATTATATTATAGTGGATTATGTGACACTAACTTATATCTAAGCCCAAACTAAGGTTACAAACTGATGCAGAGAGAAGTACAGCTTTGTAACACATTCACCTGTATAAATACTTAATAAACTGTTTTCTTCCCTCTGACAACATACGTATCTTGTCTCAAGTTGGGTTTAATTTTGTTTGCATACTCTGAGAAAGTGTCTGCATGCTCAGAATGAATAAAGTTTCTGACAATATCAAATATGAATAAGAGGAAAAGCCAATTTGGTTAAAAAAAAACAACTCTGTAGTAGTATACCTACTGTGTTGGCTCATTAAGAGAGACGAGGAGGGATTCTTACCGGTACAACCCTGCCAGACCTCAGCAGAGGGAACCACAATCATGGCAAGTGCCATACTGGGCAGTGGAACCCTGAGCATCTGAGCTCAGGTGTTTTATTGATCCATACCTCCCCAGGTGTTCTACTGATAGCACATGCAGATAATTAGCGATCACCATCCCCCACATAAATCCAACACCTGCAAACAATACAAAACAGCAAGACCCGGGAGCCAGTTACCCAACAGTGCATACAACAATGATTTTATATAAGTAAAAGTAAACTTCTTCGACAAAACTTAAAATACTTTAATTTGCTAACCATTTTGGGGAAACAGCCACTATCAGAGGACTACTTTGAAAAAGCTACGGATCTTTCCTCCTTATTATAACACAACCAAATATGCTAAACACGAGCAAGAACATATTGAAACATTATCAAAGCTAATTCACAGACAGATGCTTAAGCAACGCAGAGGCCCAAAAATGAATTATTTGAGCCAAATTCCTGTTAATTCTAAGTATAATAATTACCAGCACAGCTGATGTTTCAAAGGGATCTATGCTCTCTGTTGGTAGAGCAATTTATAAAGTCTGATCATAGGTAACCCCTCCCCCAAAAAAACAGTAGCAACTGGGAACAAGCCATGCCACTCTCTACAGGACACATCTGCCACCAGTGTACATTGTCTTTAGTGACAGTCAGTATGTGCTTACAAGGCCTGAATGTGTTTGTGCAGGTGTGTACGTGGAAACTGTATGTGCTACATAAATGAGAAAGGACCCTTACATGAACTACTTGAGACAGCTTAAATGTAGGGTATCTTGGTTGCAGGTAAGTTCCAGTTTCTGGGTGACATGATATACTTTGTAGTAGAAATGGTGATGATGATGATGGTGATGGTGATGATGATGATGATAATGGTGATGGTGATGGTGATGATGGTGATGATGATAATGGTGATGATGACGATGATGGTGATGATGGTGATGATGGTGATGATGATGATGATGGTGATGGTGATGATGATGATGATGGTGATGATGATGATGATGATGTGATGATGATGATGGTGATGATGGTGATGATGATGGTGATGATGGTGATGATGGTGATGATGATGATGATGGTGATGGTGATGATGATGATGATGGTGATGATGATGATGATGGTGATGATGGCGATGATGGTGATGATGATGATGATGGTGATGGTGATGGTGATGATGGTGATGGTGATGATGGTGATGATGATGATGATGGTGATGGTGATGATGATGGTGATGATGATGATGATGATGATGATGGTGATGATGATGATGATGGTGATGATGGCAATGATGGTGATGGTGATGATGGTGATGATGATGATGATGATGATAATGAAAACAACAACAACAGTTGGAGTTGTTATTTGAGAAGAAGCCCCATGTTGCCCAGGTCTGCGTCAGACTCACGGAGATGACGTGAACTCCTGCCCCCGCACTCTCTGGAGCTCTGGGATCACAGGTGTGCAGAACACCTACTCTGTGAGATGAAGTCAAACCCGGCCTTCACTCACGCAAACACTGAACCAGCTGAGCCACATCCCCGGCCCAGGAACCACCGTGAAGACAGTGTCTGCTCAAGGCAGGCAGAGGCAAACCCAGAAGGCGAGAGAAGCGTGACTTATCAGTGAAGCAACGGTAGTAACAGATGTTGGCAGCTGGAAGGCCTTGACCTAGGCGCTTTCTAATCTCCTGAGAGAAGAGGTTGTCCACTGAGGTAGAGGAGACCTAAGCTGCAGGGTCAGTCCTATTGCACACAGGCTGTGGATTCTAGATCATCCTGGATTAGGTTGAGAGGAGACGAGAACAGGGTTTTCAAGGGCATTGCGACTATTATCTGCTTGTTAATCGATCTTGAAAAAAAAATCACAACCGGAGTAAAACTATGTGATTGATGATAGAATATCTACTCGGTAGGCAAAACTTTCACAGAAAATGAAATGATTGCAGAGAAAATTTCATCTCTCATAGAATTGCATTTGATTCCAGCTTCTATATTAAATCATAGGATATTCTTAATAATGATGTCATGTGGACACTGAAGAAAGACACATGTATACACTAAAACTTAAAGCATCAGCTAGGAAGAAGTTAGAAATCTCTTGAGTTCACTCGGCTCCCGTCCAGCTTTCGGGTACAGATTGGCTTGCCAGCCTCCAGGGCCGGTGACAACGTCTTTGTCCTCCCAGGACCGCTCTGAACTTCTGAGGACACACTTATTTGTATTTGCATTTTGGGTTAGAACGGTAAAATTGCACTGGCCGAAAACATTTCTGCCCTCTGAAGGGAACTGAGAAGCAGTCCTGCAGTTGAGACACCATTTAGAAATAGTGGGCAGTAATGAAAACATACACTACAGACAGAGGAGGGTGGGCCAAAAGAAAGACGACCTCCAGACTGAGCCCTCGTTACCCACCCAGCGGGATTACAGGAGCGGCTGTGTGCATCGCGTACCCCAGAAGGAATACCGTGGTAAACGGCTGACCACTGCATGAGGAGCTCCGGCGTGCAGGGTCTGCCTGCGCCTGTGCTGTAAATACTCGGCGGCGGCCCATCGGAAGGAGGTGAGGTCACTAAAGCAAGCTGGAGAGAAATTTACATATTGTGCGAAGATAGCTCCTGACCAGCCGACCCCTGCACACTACGGCTCCTGTGCTCCACGCCGTATGTTGAAAATGTACTAGAGCATGATGTTGCCGAGGAGGCACCTCTAAAAACGTCATTCAAGCAGTGTTAATATGCAGGTGCTTCCTTTTAGAACCATAAAACATGCTGTCTGTTGGCAAAAATTCAGGTTGTAATAACATCTAAAAATTCACCGTAGGGGTGGCAAGATATCTCAGTGGGTAAAAGCACTTGCCACAAAGCTTTGAAGATCTGAGTTCGATACCCAGGTCAGCCGACACGGTGGAAAGAGAACCAGCTCCTCACAACTGGCCTCTGACTTCCAGATGTGCACTCTGGCAGGCGTGTCACCACACACAAGCACGCACACACGCAGGTATGTGTGTGCACACACGCAATTTATGATATTTTACGATGTAGCTAGGAAACATAAGAGGCATACTAATATCCCTGTAGAACCGCACCCGCACATAGCCTCTAGGACGGCTTGAGCTATTTACGTTTGTTTTTATACACGGAAAGATACAGGCTACACTTTAGTGGACTTTGCCTTTTTAAAACTTCATCCTTAAAAAATCTCTCTCTCTCTCCCTTCCCTCTTCCTCCCTCCCCCCCCCCCCTCTCTCTCTCTGTGTGTGTAAGAAAAGAATTTCAGTGAGGGAGCATGCAAAACAGTGTACTTTATAACACTCTGATATGAAAACAGATATAATCTTGTCTGGGAAAGTTTATTATATGTTTAGCATGACTAGTTTCTTCAGATTTTAAAATCCAAAGTTTCAGTATTTTTGTGCACTTCTAAAAATATTCAGAGCCTTTGTTGGGCAGTACCAAACACAATTTTGAGCCTAATACATAGGAAGCCCTGCAGAGACGCGTCAAACAGCTGGGCAGTTGGCCCCACTGAGATGTTTCATATAGGAGGATGGACCTGTGTGTTCTGTCCTGGAGACGCATCTCTGTGTATCCACGGCCTGCCCAGACCACAAGCTCCCACCGCGTAACACTGTCGCCTTTGTACGTAGTACGTGTTTATTCGTACCGTCTCTTTACTCTCTAAAATACACTTTACTCTGCTGACCGAAGGCTCCTTCAGAACCCGATGACAGGACCCGTCCTACGCATTTCCTTGGAGTGGTTTCCAGTCCTCCTGCTATTACCTTCATTTCCTTCTCTGCTTTATTTTTGGTTCGTCCTGTTTTCCTCTTCCCAAGTTTCTCTTGGCAGCTACACAGAGATCACTAATCCACGGCTTGTGTGTGACATTCATTTAACTCTACAGATTTTTCTGTAGGAAGTGTTTTGCAAACGTCTCGGCAGCTTTGATAAATCAACTTTCCGGTATCAAGCAACTCCAAGTGTTTTAAAATTTCTACTTCAATTTCCTTTCTGTGGTATTAGGTTGCGCTTGCTTTTAAGCTTTTATCCCCTAATTCCTGGCATTTTTCAAATTAGATTTCTGGTTTTCATTAGAGAATCAAAGTAGTCTGTGGAAACTGATGCCTAAAAGCACTGAGACTCGTTTGGTTGCGTTTGTTAAAATTCTTCTGTAAATGTTGCCTCTGCGCTTGAAAGTTCCTGTCCTCTGTAGCCGCAAGCGTTTCGGTCTGCAGCGCTGTCTGAGGCCTACGGACAGTGGATGGTTTCTGGGATCAGTTGGTTTTAATATGGCTCCTGGTTAGTCAACCACAGTCCGGAAGATGGCCTCTCCCAGGGGATACGGACAGTACAAACTGCAATCCGTGGGTTATTTAAAAGCAAGAAAAGAGCACAGCATTGATGATGTGGGCAGGGTGGTGGTAGATCTGGAGGAGTTGTGGGGAAAACTGTAGGTTTATTGTTAGAAATTTCTCGAAGAATGAAAAAATACTTTTTAAAACTGTGTGCTCCTTTCTTTGTATCGGGGTTTCATATCTCTCATAAATCATGGTGATTTTGTGGTATTCAAAAATAATTTCTTTTTCTTAAAATGATTTTTACTTCCCTGACCTATCACATACTGGAAGAGAGGCATTTAAATGTTTCTCTGATGGTATTTAAATTTCAACATCTTATAATACTGAAGTTATTCTATCAGGGGATTAAAATTCAGATTTATTACACTCTGCTAATAAATATAGCTCATTACAGGGAAGGTTTCCTGTCATAATCAATTAATATACTTTCTGTTGTAAATTCTATTTTATATGATATTAATGCAACTGTAACCCAGTCCCCTGAGAAAACTGGTATACATGTTAGAAAACACCACAGCAAAGAAGAAAAGCTCCACTTTCAAAAGCATACAGTTTATTGAAGAAACTGTTAAAGAAAAGACAGAATGGAGAGAAACCTTTGCTTCAGGTCAGAAACCTAAGAGCTGGCAACTGACGACCCCACAGAGGACAAAGTTAACAGCTCAGGGATGCAGAACATCCTGGTACAGGGAGAGACTTCTGACAGCAGAGGACACTTCAACTAGAATATTCTATCCTCTCTCCTCCAGCCCTGGGAAAGTCTGAGGAAGCTCTCTGCAAGCCATAAGTTCTGGGCTAAGCCATTTATTCTTTGGCTAGTTCAATCACTGATTCTTAGTCTAGGAGCCCGGGAGCATTTCAGCCTCTGTACAACCTACTCATAACCCTAGAAATGGAAGGCTTCAGCCTCCGTACAATCTAGAGCATTTAAACTCTGTACAGTCTAATAACTAACCTCTGAGACTTAGTGCTGACTGAGCAACTCTGACTTCTGAACTCTGACTCTTCTGGTTCAACGCACTCTTGTTCTGGCCCAAAGTCGTCACCAAGCTGACTGTTCAAAACTGACCTTCTGAGCCGGCTGACAGTTTCTGACCAAACTCTTCTGATTCTGGCTTACTCTGGCTGAACTGCTCTGCTCTGCTTCAACTTGACTCACTCTTCCTGTCTTCTTCTGCAAAGCACTGCTGTGTCTCTCCCCGACCTGTCTGCTTCAGACTGATTGCCTTATACTCCCTGCTGCAACTGACCTGCTCTCAGCCGAGAGTGCCTGCTTTTATGTCCTGAGAGTTGGATGTATCCTCACTTTAACTCACTCTGCGAACTCTTTCTCTGATTAGTCACTTTGCCTGTCCTTCAGTGATTCATCTCAGAAGTCACTTCTTGTGTGACACTGATTCTTTCTGAGCTCTGCTTCCTGTGTCTGCTTCCACACTCTGTTCCTGCTTTAGGGTTTAAAGTCATGAACCACCACTGTTTACTGAATGCTGGGATTAAAGGTATGTACCAATATTCCTAACATTCTTCTCTACATTCCATCCAGACCACACAAGCCTCTAAATGCAGTCCCTTCATATAGACCCCTGGAATATAGACCCTTCCTAGTTTTCACACCGGCCTATATAGCTCTATAGCCTCTATAGCTCTCAGTGGTTAGTCCATGAGAAGGGAGGGTTTCCAAAGGCTGTGAAGAGCTTGGTGCTTCGTATATGATGTAATCTTCTGTACTTGTTGTGTCTCGGCATTATGGCCTTTTCTATTTTGAGAATATTTCACTGAAGAATAAGAGTCAAATTTTCTTTACTTACCAAGTCAGAACACCCTAGTTCTCTGATGTGAACCTCACTGAGCACGCCTTTAACTGTGGCATCTGGATTTCCATCACCCCATGCAGTGAATCTGCCCTATTCCCTTGTAAGCTTTCACTATGATATCTGAATTTTGGTTTTTTTTAATCCTTACCCTTCTGTTGTGTTTTTCTCCTCTAGATTGGAAGTAAACATTGAACGATACATGTTACCAGTTAAGTAGTGAGTACATTTTCATGTATATTTAAATACTACGGTAAATGCATTTCTATATCTATCATTTAAAGTTTTCATTTAGTTTAAACCCATCATATGAATTATTTTAAATTAAATCTCTCTCTCTAATCTGTATATATGTAACCTAATTATTTGTCCAATATGTTGGCTATAACATTTAACATGTTCAAAAAAATTTAAATAAAATAAATAATTACATAATATTACATATATTAAGATTGGTTTTTTTTTCTTTTTTTTTGTTTTTTTTTTTGTTTGTTTGTTTTGTTTGTTTTTTGTGTTTGTCCCCTGAGACACAGGGTTTCTTTGTTGTAACTCTGGCTGTCCTGGAACTCACTCTGTGAGACCAGGCTGGCTTTGAACTCACAGAGATCCGTCTGCCACTGCCTTCCTCCAGTGCTAGGATTAAAGGCGTGCACCACCACGCCTGGAGAGACTTTTAGTGTTCTTTTTTTCATTTCAGTGAATCAATTTAAACATAACAGACAGTTTGTTAATTTAACACATGTTAACAATAGTTTTATCAACTAAAAATCCCAACTTTCCTTGCAAAATGTGTTATAATAATCCCATATGCCCCCCGACCTTCTGTAGACACGATCTCCCCTGATTCGGTTTACCAGAAAGAGCTGATCTTTCCCCTCTTCCCTCCCTAATTACTTTTTTCTATCACAAGAATGTTATACCCACACAACCAGTTGTATTCTTGAGGCAGGCTTACTTAATATGTTTACAGCAGCTGCTCTTGTATGTCACAGTCCAGGCTTTCTGAGTTTCATCTTCTGGGGTGTGTTTCTACAGAATTCCTCTCCACATGCATGTACTTTTCTCTGTGGTGCTTCTTTAATGAGTGTCAGAATTATACAAGTACCGAAATGATGTCATTGCTACAAACGCTAAGCGTGGGCGTTGGTAAAGACGGGAAGCCCTGTCCCGATGCCTGAGCGGTCTCCTAAGACTACTTTCTACATCACAGCACACCCAGCGTAGGTATTCAAGAAGCGATTAGAATTTACGCGTTTCCAGCTTTCACTCATTTCTGTGAGACATTTATTATACGTTACAAAACCTTCTAGTTCAAAACATTCCCTCAAGCTCTCCCAGCCTTTTTTCTCCATTTTCAGTTCCACTGGCTCTGTCTGGTCAGATCTCAAAACTGCTGATCTGCTTATTGCTATTTTACCTTGCAGACATCTTCTAACATTCTTTAGAGCTGTTGGGAAAGTATATGGTGGTTTGAAATATCTAGCCTGCCTTTCCAACATTTTTAAAGGTTTGGATGAGCGCCCCCTAGACGCCCATTGTGTTAAAGGTTTGGATCCTTGGTAGTACACTGCTGGGAACTAGGGAGGACCTTTAAGATGGGCCACACCAGAAACCCTAGGATACTACGTGCTGTGCTCTCCAGGGTCACCCCAGGGCCCTCTCTCTTTGCTTCCTTGTCCCCAACCACGCACAGCCACTACGATGCTACGTGCTCACCAAAGGCTCGGTGTCCACGGAGCCACCAGATCCTGGACGACTGCGGCATAAAGTGGAACCAAGGAAAGTAAGCCCACTGCTCATAGGGCGTTAAATGCGTGGGCCTTCCACTACTTCACAAAGGCAGTGCTGCTATTTTAACATGGATGATTTGTCCTTCTCGTCGTGTGCTCCTTTGAAATTAGTGTGCACCCTATTATATTTAGCTCTCTCATGAGTTAAGGAATATTTAAATGTACACAGTATTTAAACACGCAGGAAGGTTTCACTAAGCAGTCTATACTACCAAGAAAGTAGCACATTATTCCATAATGTGCGTACCTAAAAAATGTTATATTAAATGAAAAAAACAATACCTCAAAGGTAACAAGTAAATTTAACATGATAACATTTTATGCCTATATGCATTAGATGAGAGCTGATAGAATTTAGTGCAATGTACCATGGGATTTTGTTATTAAAATTGAGTTTTTAAAAAATCAGTTAAAATGGATGTTTTAAGTGTAACCTCCCTCTTGTATCAACATATTAACCCTCTCAATGCAATATAAACAAACTTAGTGAGTGAAGGGCTCCTTCATGCATGTAGATTTACCTTGATTAGGATGTATGCTAAACCAGTAAGAATTAAAGACTCCACAAAGGATATACAAAATGCAAATCCCTGTATACCCTTAAATGTGTCTACCGTGTCTGCCTGTGTTTAGCTTAAATATGATATATGTTGACAGTGTCAGAAGAGTGTCCTCTGTGAAACAGAATCCAAACTACCTGAGATATGTAAACTAAAATTTCACCTCCCAATGAATTACCTAATCTTATAGCTCTCAAAATAATACCTATAATTAAGAGTTATAAACTTTAGAAGTGGAGTTGTATGTACTTCTATGGGCCATTACTATTTCGCACTTATGTTACCTGTCTTGCTCTGCTCACTCTCAGGAGCTCAGTTCCAGGGCGACTAGACAATGCCACAGAGGTAAAGAAACATCCAAGCCAATCAGATCCACCTCCTCAAGTTCGTCTTTACCCTCTTGTAGTAAACAGCACATGTATAAGAATCCTCTGCTGACTGCAGAGAATTTGCATTCTGAAGCAGTGAGTGTGTGTCTTTTGCATTAGCCACGTTTGCCATTTTAAGGCAAAGTTTAAGGTTTACACTTGTTTTCTTTCCCTGGTAATTTTTACTTATCCGAATCTGCTGCAGGGAGAACTTCTGTTTGTCCTGAAAACTTCCTCAGTCCATCAAACAGATTAAAGATGTTCGGCTTCCTTTAGTTAAAAAGGAAATCAAGTTTGTATGACCCTGGCGTGAAAGCTTCCCTGATGAAACTTGTTCATTAGGTCACGTCAGCACTCACTGTGAGCGCCGTCCTAGGACCATGCACCGCAGTCTGGGTGGCTGTGTCATGTCCTCTGAGTCACAAACAGGAAATCAAACGCAAAGACGATGATTAAACCTGCGACTGGCTTCTGAGTGCAGACCGACTGGTACCCAGTCACCATGCTGTTCTTACTGCCTCGTTTAGAGTGATCAATTAAATGTCATTTACGCATAAAGATAAAGCTATAAATCACTACAAATAACGTTTTATGGAGTTCAAAGAGGAAAAAAACATGAATATTCCCCGATGGGGCTGTGGTTTATTTTCACAGAAATCAACCTATGTGGAGAAAAACGAAGGTCTTGTTGGGACCGAGGCTCTGCAATGTAAAGTTAATCAGTAGCTCAATCACGTGCGCCTATCGATTACAGTTTGGTCTGTTTTGAATATGCTGCTGCTTTGGGAGGCTACACGGGGCAGGGAGCAGCAAGAACGGGCTTCATTTCTATTACAACCGCTGCTTCCTTCACTCTGAGCCCTGACATCTGTGACTGTTACTTAAGCTGTATGAACTTCACTTACTAAATGAAGGTAAGTTCACACACTGTGCTGTTTGTGAAGAAAAACTGAAACTCTGCTTAACAGCTCCTGTCATAGAATCCAGTATAATAGAAGGCAGCTAACTCCATTTCCATTGTGAATAATTTTATGCTAGCTGCTGAAGCTGCTCTCACAGGGACGGTGCAGACACACGCTCCCATAACCACAGAACGTGATGACACTGTCTTCTTCCCACCTGTGCTGAAGGCAGGACACACCACGCCTTTCAATTACATCGATGGTACAATCAAACGAGTATTTCCATCTTACACAGATAGAGCATCCAAAATATCGTTTTTTTACCCCTAGCTTTAGCCACACTGCATATCACTCATTTCTGTGTTCTGGAACACTGATCCAAAATGGAACAGAAGACAGTAACACCGTGGGCAGGTGTAATATGCTGCGTCTCATTCTGAACAGAGGAAATACCATTCTTTAGACTGTGAGTTCTGACATAATTTTCAAGATTACTAAGGTGATTCACAAAGTACACTTTTCCTCAGTCACCTAGTAGGAATCTACATTAAACCTTATTGCTTTGTAACTACAGCCTATGGACCTCAGCTCGGAAGTCAGTCAAGTACTTTGTACATAAATCTTGCTGTCGATCCCAGAAGATGGTCTTTCTGTGGACCCCAGCTAGTCCCTTTGCTACAGCTTCTGGCCACTGAACAGACTGTGCTCCATATCCTGTCCAAGGTTACGGTGGCACTGAAGGACAAGTGAGCTCATCCTTGTGAAGCAATGTGATTTCAGTACCCCGAAGCCTCTGCAGTCACACTGGAATCACGCATCATTTTAGAAAGCAGAATCACAAACTACAACATATTATTACAGTTGGTATCTTAATAACATTCAGGTAAATATTTCTATTTAATTTCTGTATTTAAAGATTAGTTACAATATAATAAATTCACCTTATCCAAAGAATTGGAAATAAATTTTAAAATTGTCTCCAGTAACTATCAGTAAAAGCTTGATGTTTTCCAATTTTATCTACTCATTTCATAAATTATTGAATGCATTAACTCTAAATAAACATTAGGATAACACTCTTTAGAAACTGAAAACTCAGAAAAAAGCAATGTTGTGTAGTTTGTTTGTTTTGCAAAGTTTACTTGAACTTAAGCCTAGTTAGAACTTAAGTTTCTACAATAGCAAAAGAATTCTAAATTTCTAACAAATCATTGAATATAATGACAATGATGCATATTTCACATGTGAAATATATTATTTATATGTCTGTATGCAACAATAGAGCTAGTTATTGTCCACACATTGGAATTAAAGTTACTGAAAATGTGAATGGAGGCTTTTAGCCATTTCTGAACATATTCTAGACATATTTAGGCCTTTGCAACTCGTGGTGTTCTGGTGTGCATTTGAATTGTTGTGACAAAACACCATGGCCACAGAAAGCTTAGAAGGAAAGGGCTTAGTTAGCTTATACGTCCTAGTCACAGTCCATCGCTGAGGGGTCAGGCA